>CAWUFW010029990.1:0-18013 GCA_963921515.1 Calotriton arnoldi
GCCGTTTGGACGCGCACCTCCTGGAGCTGTTCGGTGCCCTGCGGTGCGTGCTTCCTCCCCACCTACCCTTCGGGGCACAGGGCTGTTAGCCCGGCCGGCTGCCGTGGCTGCTGCCGCCTTGGGGGCAGGACAGCTCCAGGGGGCTTTAGGGCAGAAGCGGCTCCCTCCCCTGGTCGTTTCAGCTTTCTGCAGACCAGAGAGGGGGCATGGGGGTCGGAGGCTCCATGCCGCCTAATGCGGCTCACATGTCTCCCGGGCCCTGGCCCTCGCTGGCCAGTTGTAGGGGGCCGCGAGCGCGCGGCCACCTCGCCAGCCTTTCTTCCGTACCGAGGCCTGATGGGGGAGCAGCGGTCGCCGCATGGCTTCCCCCGCAGACCAATCCTGGCAGGGCTGGAAGGGGCGGCACATTCCCCTGAATGTCATGCGGACACTGGATAGCGCAAGTCGCCAGGCCGGGACCCGCAGGCCCTTTAGGTGCCTCACGGCAGGTACGGCACAGCGCACGCGGTCCGCCTCTCATCCCAGGGTCCCTGGGGTCCCCCAACCGGTCCGGTGGTCAGATTCCTCTTGAGTACCTGTGAGGCGGGTTCCGGGCTCGCACTTTCACAAAGAGTGAGGCCGAGTGGCGGCGCTGCGTGGTTCTCGGGTGGTTTACCATCTTTCGCGATCGAGGCATCACGCCTGCCAGCGGTGCCGAGTTCCAGGGCCGGGAAGTACCGCAGGCATCTTGCAGAGCAGAGAAGCGTCGGGTGACACAATGTTAGTAGTTTCAAAGTGCCACTTGCCTGTGAAGTCCCTTTGAATTGCGCTGGCAACGCAGAGAGTAAAAGAGACAAAGTGTCCCAATCTCGTGTTTTCTATTTTTTGTGTCCAGCCGCTATGTAATAAGGGAACGACTAACAATGAAAGACAACGGCCATCTAAACTATATCGAACCTCACACAGTAGGCCAACGTCAACTCCTGACGATAACTATACGTGTATAGCGATCGCCTAAAGCTGTTACAGCTACTACTCTAGTGTGCCAAATTTTCTTTGAATTTTGTTGTAACACAATTCATTATGCTTCATTGCCATACCACTGGACACTGCAAGGAACTGTAAAGTGAAATTGATTTGTTGACATGAAAGACATTTAGTTTCACGGTGTAGCAAGTGTCAGCTGGAGGCATTTCTGCAAACAGCTTCAAAGACTCTTTTTATAATTAAATCTTCTATCGCTACGGCCGTAAGAAGAAACATGATTGTGGATAGTGCCCGGGTGGAGGTAGCCAGGACGCCTCAAGGTTCTCTGTGTATTTGAATTGAGGGGCCAGCGATTTGTGGGGTAGGCGGCGCGGACTCTGGGCCCTAGGGGGGCATATTTTTTGCCCCTGGCTGTGCCCTGTTAGCCCTGATTGCTCTATGCCCTCGTGCCTTTGGTTTGGCACCTGCATGTTTCCTCATGTGTGGGGCAGACACTGGGGCCGGAGGGTCATGCTACAGCTTGCACAAACAGCTGGCAGAGACAGTGGACATTTTGCTGGGTGGCTTGCAGCTCGGTCGGGGGCCCAGGCACCAATTGGTATTTCAAGGAGAGAAGGTGGGCCAGGCATATGCGCCCAGGCCGGGCGAAGGAGCGGGCAGGACCTCCTCTCATCACCGACTCCCTGCAAGAGGCTTCAGCAGGGAAAGTCTGGGCGGTGGCCATTGTTCTCCTTCTCGGATCGGGGATTCCTGTTCCAGGCAGAGCTGGGGCTGGAGTTCGGGACCTTGTCTCTGGAGCATTCTCCCAGGCCTGGGCTCGGGGCCTCGCCTCGGCTAGTGTAGTGGGAGGGACTCGGCCCGGACGTGACCTCGAGGGGCAGGGGGCATGAGGCTGCCAGACTAAGCATCCCATCGGTGATCGGGTCCCGGCAGGGGGTGCGGTCGCGGTGGAGCCCAGTCAGTTGTCCGGCATTCAGTCTGGTAGGTGCGATAAAGGGGTTTTATGTGCCTGCAAGTTTGCAGGAGGGGAACAGTTAAACAGCGAGTTGGGCGGTGGCCTTGTAAAAACGCACCTTGACACGTATGTGTTGTTTAATATCACCCATTGAATTCGTGAGGGGCTGAATTATTGAACCGTGTAAAACGGCAAAAGTTGTGAAACCAGGTGAGAATTCTACCTACTTGTTTTGTCCTCCCCAAATACTTTGCAACTCCAACCCGAAAGGTCCCTTATTTAATACTGGTTGCTGGTGTAACCAGTGCCCGTACTCGGGCAATGATGGTGCACTGCTCCTCTTTTACCTCCCCTTTGTTCGCCCTGGGGTCTCCAGTCCAAGGTTTGAGAAATTAAGTACATGAGGACTCCACGTGACCGGCAAGATAACCTAGATCTGGCTTACCTCGGCTTCTGGAAAAGTTGAAGTAAGGAGGGCTCCTGGGCCACCTCCCAGTAAGCTGTACATTGTTTTTACAGGTGTTTCCATTCTCAAACCTAGGCAAGGTTTATAGACAACTGCACAACGTGGAAATCGTTCGCCCAGGCTTCGGTATTGTTACTTTTGGCTTCTGGTGTTTTACGGGTTAAAAGGTTTGTACTTCTTGCTCCAGTGCCACGGTTTCCACCACAAGCACAGCTCTGAACTTTACCCTGCATAATCAAGCCGCAGTGCAGCTGTGTTGGGTATTACGAGGCTCGGCACACTGCAAGCACGCCTCCTCGTCATCTCCAATACAGTACTACGGTCTTGGGGAAAAGAATGTTGCTAGCCTATGTTAACACATTGTCATAACGGCGCAACTCTCTGGGCTTGTGCGAACTTGTTACTTGAGATCTTAGCCGCGCATGTTAGGATGGAAAATTATGGCCCCACTGGATGCCAGTGTATCACGTTCTGCGCCTGGGCATGCAAAGGATTGTTTGAAGGACAAAGGCCGTGTCAGCCGAGCAATGAGGGGAAAAATACCATGGCGGGGTCCACGACTGACCCGGCGTGCCGTTCCAAATGTCACACAGGGAAGGCATGCTTTTTACGTGGGTTGCCCTAGCCAGTGCTTGCTGAGAAAAGGATTATCGCAGGCAGTCTGACATGGACATGGTAGAACATTTAGGCTTACTGCAGTAGCAGCCAAACAAGGATACTAGGAACAATAACAAACATCCTGGAATTAAAGCATGCTGTTCCTGCATATCCCTCGCAGCTTAGAATGCTCTAGTGTGCACACAACAATAAAGAATTCTCTTTTGAATGCTCTCACACCACACAGCGTCACTTTGTAGATAGATTGTTGGTCAACTTGTGGGGCTGTCAAAAATCCAGAGCTTCTCACTCAGGTGGATGTCCGTACAAAGGTGTGTGTAGGGAAGAAAAACACAAAGGCAAGCCCCTAAAATTCATAGGAAGGTAAAGGTGTAAAATGCAACCTTGGTCGCGTGCTCCCTGATATGGATTAACATGGGAAGGTACAAGGATGACTATTGCATCTCATTTAGCTACAGAACAGTATAAGTGATATACAATTGGTTTTGTGCTACTGCAGGGGAGGGACTCAACTCTTTTTCACCCTGCCAATATGTAGCCATAGTGATACGCACTTTCCAGATTTGTACCTGGCATTAAAGTCCCAGCCTCGTTTTGTTTACATCCACAATGTGAGAAAGTCAACCCTGGATTCCTCCTCAAGGTGCTGCAATGGCCTGCTTGAATGCTAGATTGCAGCATCAAGTTTACCTGTGCTAAAATTGCCCGGCGGTTTGGCGCGTGGCACCATCACCTTATTTGTCAACCACCGGCGCTTGTGACAGTCTGCCACTAGTTGGCGCTTGTCTGTCTATTTTAGAGATGACCACGCCAGCAGGCATTGGAGTAATTCAATATCTTTTGAAAATTGCTGTTGCCTGCTGGCCAAGCCATTCTTATAGCTTTGGGGGCCTGAAACAGTCTGAATTGGCACACTTGGTACATGGGTCAGGGGTTAGTAGTTGTGATGTTACTAGGATTGGCAGCACGGCAGGAGCCATGTGGGTGGTGCAAACTGGCAGTGGCCACCATCTTTTCTTATACTCAGGGCCAGCTGCTATCATTGTGATGCAGCAGCAATTTCCACAGAACTTGGACCTGCATTAGCCATTCATATACCTTTTACATCCTGGCCCACACTAAGACCATTCTGCTCTGACTGCAACTTTTGGCCTGGCTGGGACAACAAAGCCTTTACTTCTGTAATCTCTTGTGGACACATATTGTCACGTTTACTGGCCATGTAGTGTTGGTGTCTTAGCAGGAGGGCCTTGCCATTGAAGGCGGCGGCTGGTTTCGACTTCTCTGAGGGGTCCGGATGTGGACAGTGCAGTCTTCTCTCAGCCATTGGGGCGGCTGGTCTCGACTCTGAAGGGTCTGGATGTGGACAGTGCAGTCTCTCTTCATTGTGTGCATGTAAATCCCTTTGTATGATGAACAGGGTTGAGATTCATTTTGGAGAGCCACTCATAGGGCGTGTCTGGTGAGCTGCTAGCAGCTCACGCATTACCTGTTTGAGACCTGTTATCAAGAATAATGTGCACTCTCACACAAAGTGAACACCATGCCACACCAAGCAAGGATGCAAGGGAAGTTACTTTTAAACATCTGGAAAAAGTACCTTGATGGTGGCTAAAGGAAGGATTGTTGGAAAGTAGGCTGCCTTCCCATGAGTTAGGTTGATTTGACGCAATAGCGAACGTCATACAGGAGTGTAGGTTACCTCTTGTGGGAGTTAGGAGCTGGACGCGGGTTCAGGGTTAAGCGGGGAAATCCATTGTTTAAGCCAAGAATAAGCGGGCAGGTGAGCTCTCGCTTCCTATGGCATTTGGAGAGTGCACTGATCTTCTGTGTCCCTATTAAGTTTCTCGCATGGGATCTCGCGCTCGCGATTTCTGGGAGTTGAACCATGCTACGTAGGGGGCAGGGGGACCTTTCATGAGCAGGGGACTGACGGACTTGGTGAGGCACAAAAGATTATTCCCCAAGGGTACTGGACTATGCCACAACATTGTTTCGATACAGCGGTATCAACAACTGGGGGGAGGTGCAAAGTTAGAGGCCAGGTAACGGGAAGGTCCCTCAGCACACCAGGGGGTCCCACGGGACGCTTCACTTTTTATGAGACTGATTGCCCCACAGCTGGTCCTGCCAGGGGGTGTAGGATTGGTTGCCCTTATAGGGGGCTGGGCCTCAAGGTGTGGGATACACTGGGGGGAGGACTCCTGCTGACAAGGTGTAGGGCAGCTACCCCTTTCCCCTCTCCGGCACCCCAGCAATACTTCTAAGCTGGGTGCTTGGTAATCCCACCAGGTGGGTGCACCGGACGGCCACACAGCATCCAGTCATAGTCCAGAGTTAGGCTGGGATGGGACTTGCTAGACTGTCCGCCCGTTCTCACCACCCACTGACTGAGCCATGGTATACATTATTACAGGCCCGAGGCCAGGGTACAAGTGGCTTCAGTTACTAACATCCCCTGCCCGAATAGCCAGCCCAGCTTGGCCGGTTTAGGAAGGAGACATCTAATTGATGGGGCTGTACCATGTTAGGGAACATATTGCAATGGTACTTCGTCTGTAAGCCACCCAGGGGAGTGGCCGGAGGATAGGCTCAGTGAGTTATGTACAGGGTGAATTTTGAGTTTTCTCAAGGCAACCCTGTGAGGCATCACACAGTTTGGCGGGGTTCAGTGTGAGTGTGTGAAATTATGGGCAACATTGAGTAGTGGACAGAAGGGGGTGCAGTGCTTCTGTTGAATGTGTTTGGCAACCCGGCATTTCCTTTGCCAGGATCAAAGGTCTGGCTGAATGGCTATCCTGCGCCTTCAGAGGGGCACGGGAATGGAGGCATGGGTATTTCCACCACTGAGTTAATTTGGTTGGGGGTCCCTGGCATGCGCTGGAACAGCTTGCTGGGAAAGCGGCCGCACAGACTAGGGGGTGGTTCTCCTCCCAACATTTTGGTCACACACCTGGGAAGCAATGATTTGAATTTCCTGGGTAGGACGGCACGGCTGTAAGGAATGATTTCTCCAGGTGTAAGTTGAGTGGTATGGGTTGGGCACTATGAGTCAAGAAAGGTGTTTGGCAACTTTACGTTGCTTTTTTGCCAGGATCTTAGATCTGGGTGACTGGCCATTCGGGCGTCTTGTGAGCGGCACGGTGGGCGGAAAGCAGGAATGGAGGCATGGCTTTTCCCGCCGCCAGGTTAACTGGGTGGGGTACCCAGGCAGGCACTGGGACAGCTTGCTAAATAAGCTGCAGCACAGACTAGGGGGTCTCCCTTCCAACATCCTGGTCCGACACCTGGGAGGCAATGATTTGACTATCTGAGGGAAGAGGGATCTGTTGCAAGAATGGAAGTCCTCCAGGTGTAAGTAGCACCCATTTGGGGGCATGTGAGTTAGGGGTCAGAAATAACCCTCGTTGAGGGTGGTGAGGAGCCCGGTCTGGGGAGGCCGTGGTCACCTCGCGCAGGAGAGTTAACAGTGCCATGCGTAAATACCCTGAACAGAGGGGGTTTGCTTTTCAGGCATGGCTTGCTGCATGCCAAGTCCACAGGTGTTTTTCAAGCAGAGGGTGGGTCCACCTGGTTAAGAGGGTACTGCTTCAAGAAATGAAGGCCACAATGTGTAAGCTAGCAACCAGTTAGGACAGGTGAACTATGGTGGTTGGATATAACCCCCTGAGGACCACAATTTGTGAGTTGAGCAACAAGCTGGGGACCTGTGAATTATGGTGGTCGGAAATAACCCCCAGGCAGGTGTGGCAGGGGGCGGGGTCAGGGGAAGCCATGGAGACCTCGCGAGGAGGGTTAACAGCGTCATGCGAAATTCACCGAACAAAGGGGTTTTGGCTTCATCCGGCATGGTTTACTGCACGCCAAGACTCACAGGGAAAAGGCTTTGAGGAAGATGGGATACACCTGTCCAGAGCGGGGAATGGACCTGTTCTTGCTTGATCTGGGGGAGGCCTTGGAATCAGCAGGGTGTAGGTAACTAGGCCTATCGTGGTGGGGGCCCTGGGGGTGACGGTGGCCACACCCAGTGTTGTGGCGGAGTTGCAGGGCGATCCAGAGGCTGTGAGCGTGCTGGAGGGGTACCCCTGCACGAGCACCACAAGAGTGCAAAGGCCAAATGATCCCCCAGGGAGGTCCTCGTTGGACCCTGGAGGGAGCTGACGTGCGCCCGCTAGTCCCTACGGGTCGGTTAGACCTGAGCAAACCGGGGGTTGCCTGCATCGCTCCGCCCCTTCTGGGGGCGTGATGCACGGGGGCAGGGACTGGTGGTCCACCGGTGGGAGGGGCCATCCCCCCTCCCCCAAATTAGGAGAGTAGGATCTGCTTCACATGGGTACCCCCACTTTTTGCTGATGCTTCACTGTTTTTCGACATTAGTCTGGCTGGGGCCCTGCTAATCAGAACCCCAGCCTAGCTGCTTCCTCTCTAAAATGGTTTCCATGTGCCTTAGGCACATCACTGATTGGGATCTGGAGTGCCCTTATAAGTCCCTAGTATATGGTATACTATGTACCAAGGGCATAGGTACCTCAGAGGACCTGCCAGGGGCTGCAGCATGTATTATGCCACCCCTGGAAGGCCATCCAAACTGACACCACAGGTCTGCTACTGCAGCCTGGGTAAGGTGGTGCATGCACTCCTTACTGTGATATAGGTTACCTATATCACGAAATACATACACACATATAAACCTATAAGTCACTCCTAAGGCAGGCCTTATCAATCCTAAAGGCAGAGTGCATGGTTCCTATGTGAGAGGGTGCCCCTGCATGAGCAGGGCCCCTCTGCAGCGTTCGGAGACCATCTCTGATGCTGTTTGTAGTGCAGCCTGACCATATACTCTTAAGCGCATTATATCCTCGCGGTAAAATGCTAACTTTGGAATGGCTGCACCTAAACATGTCGTGTTTGGTGTCAAACATCTTGGAATACTACCCCCCGCCAATCCTGGCGGCGGGGGTAGCATTCCACCCTTCTAGAGGGAAAGACATGTTAACTCTGACTAGTCCGGTAACTTCTTTCCAGAGCCCTGGCATCACAAAATGGATGCTGCTGCCACAGACACGAGTCTGGCCTCCTGCTGCTGGACGAAACTCCGGCAGGGGAGGCCTGGACACAGGTTTCTGTCCCAGGGAGGTGTGACCACCTCCCCAGACAGGATAATGTGTATTGGGGCTGGGCGGGAGCACTTTCGGGTGCTTTGAAGTCCTGCACTGGGGGCACATTTGGTGTCCTCTAGGCATACCCCAGTTCAAACCGGATCAGGGGCTTGCAGCCCCTGCTTTGGCGCGAACTGGACAAAGGGAAAGGGGTGTAGCCACCCCTCTGCCCTGACCCACCCATAGGTGGGGCCACAGAGTAGTCCAACCCCTATCTTTAGTATAAAGGTAGGAACCCAGTCCTTAGGACTTTAGATTATCCCTGGACGAAACTCTGAAACTGAATCCTGGACCTTCGACGCTCTACTCACGATTAGAGGACAGAAGAATCTCCCTTGGGGTCAAGGAGTGACTCCCTGCTTGGCAGGCACCAAAGAAGCATCTGTCCGGTTCGCATTTCTGAAGCTCCCGTCGGACGCCGAAGTCATCGCATCACCAGAGGTGGATTCTCAGACTTCCCCGAGGCTACTCCTGAGTCCCCAGCAAAGCTGAGGCCCGTGGCTATCGTGGGTGACTTGAGACCGTGACCCTGGACACCGAGCACATTTGCAAGTGCATCCTCTTCTGGGTCTCCCAAGAAGTCGTGCTTTGGGCTCCGAGTAGCCCTAGCCTCCAGCACCACCTGCACCGAAGATCACTGGCCCCCACTCCACGAGTGTCCTGTAAGCCAGATCCACGTGCGGCGTCACGAGGCTCCTTCGCGGTCGCTAGCCCGTTGGCTAGTAGCCCTTAACGAAGGCCAATCCTTTTCTTACTTGGCATCCTGGTTGCTCCAGGCCTGCCCTCACTTACCCTCGCTGGGTGAGTTCCACAGACCTTGCTGGTCTGCACCATCGACGATCTACATCTTCACCGAGACTTGCCGTTGCCAAGGCTTGTTGGGTCCAATCCGGTCGCCGACACCTCAGCACTCGACAGACATCGTGTACCAGCCCGAATCCTGCTCCTGGTCGCCGACAACGCCTCCTGGACCTCGTGGCTGAAGAGTCAAGACGACCGTCAACGCACCTGAAGCACTCGACATCGGTGGGCATCTGTCCATCGCCTTCCTGGTCACTGGCTAGTGACCCAGACTCTGTCCCCTCTGCTTTCAGGTTCTTCAGAACTCCGATCCACTCTTGGATCCACCCGGACACTTTTCTCTTGGCCGCCAGCAGCACTTTGCAGCAGATCGCCATTCGAATCGACGACGAAACCCGACCCCGAAAGGCACCTATGCACCCGGCTTCCCTGGGTGAGGTAACACGAGTACTCCGGTGCTCCCGTGGGTAGAGACTCTTCAAAGTCCTAGATCTCAAAGGGTTTTGTCCTAGTCCTCTTTTAAGTGTCCCTTTCTCTATTTTCCCGATCCCGACTTTCTCCATAGAAGTCAACGGCGTATCGCGGTTGTGTATTTACACTGCACGCGTCTCCCGTAGGTCCCCTGTGTCACTACCTTGGGTGGTTCCTTGTGGTCCAAGCACTTCTAGAGGCTCTAGGCCTAGTGTCTAGTTCAGTCGTGGTTCGCATACCACTTTATTGGTATATGGTTTGGTACGCCCCTAGGGCCCAAACGTGTATTTGTGCTATTACTGTGATTTAATAACTTATAACTTATGTATTTCGAACTCTAGCCTCATAAAGAGACTAGAGGGGTGTGTTTAGCAATAAATACATATATTTTGAATATATACCTGGTGTGGTGCTCTTTCATTTGGTCACTCAAGAGATTATAGACTGGTAAAACAAGCTGCTTTACATTCCTTCAAGACTTAGCCTGAAGGCTGCTCTCCATAGCTACCACTAGGATAGCTTTCAATAAGGTTGTCTTTAACCTATCTCCAATAAGGGGTTGTTTGGACTGGTGCAAGGTGCCCACTATAATTAGTGGACAGCATATACCAGGCCAACTTCTCACATTGGTGTGCAGCGTGTGGGATTCCAGCTTGCTATTGTTTTACCAGATAATCTCAATTGAATTGATCAACTGAAAACCACTAAAGGTACCTAAGGTACATATAATTTAAGCTTAGAATACAGTAAGTTCTACTGAACTTAGAGTTGTGTGTTAAGGGATAGCACAACCCTTTCTACAACTCAAGAGAGTTTAGTAGGCCACACTAGAGTAGGTAGTGCATACACCACACCACACTAGTAATGTCTTTAAGGGCAGGATCCAAAGAATCCTTGCAGGAAGCCATTGAGCTTCCACCCTCCAAGTATGATACACTCCCATTCTTGGAATTGAGAGCTTTATGTAACTTGAGAAAAATAAGGACAGGCCAAAGCTCCCACCACCCAACACCTCAAGGAGTTGTTGGTGGCTTATGACCTTAGTAAGCCCGTGGGGACTGAAGGGGTAGGAGCTGAGGGTGGGGCAGGAGAAGAGGAGGAGGCCAGGGGTACCAATACCCCCAGCCCCCCTCTGAAACTGGCCAGGAGGGTGACAATGACCCTGACCTGGATAACCCAATCCCTCCTGTGGACGATGATGAGGATGATCAGGATGACACCCTCTTTGTCCCCCAGGAAGGATTAAGAGTGTGCCCAGGAAGTCTAGATCTCCTTCTCAGGAGTCTAACCACTCTGGCACCTCTATAGGGAGCTCTGTCTCCTCTCACAGGAGGGAATCCTCTCATGAGAGGAGAGCCAGACTGGTCCAGTATGAGGAAACTCAGCTGGAAATCAGAAAAAGCAATTGGCTTTAGATAGGGAATCCCTAGATCTCCTTAGAGAGAGAAGAAAGTTGGGACTAGAGTCCCATGGTGGCAGCCATGTCCCTAGAGACAGGGAAAGGTCCTATGACCATAGGAACCTGAGCAAGATTGTCCCTCCCTACCAGAGTGGGGATGATATCCACAAATGGATAACTGCATTAGAGAGGGCCTGTAAGGTACAGAAGGTCCCTCAGGAGCAGTGGGCAGCAATCTTGTGGCTCTCCTTTGCTGACAAAGGTAGAGATAAGCTCCTCACTGTTAGAGAGGAGGATGCTGATAATTACAAGGTCTTGAAGAGTGCTCTTATTGATGGGTTTGGCCTAACCACTGAACAGTACAGGTTGAAGTTCAGAGACACCCAAAAAGCACAGACTCAAGACTGGGTAGACTATGTGGATTGTTCTGCCAAGGCTCTGGAAGGCTGGTTGATGGGCAGTAAGGTGTGTGACTTCTCAGGATTGTACAATCTGATAATGAGGGAGCAGATTCTTAATAACTGTCAAAATCAGCTGTTGCATCAATACCTGGTAGACTCTGATCTGACCTCTCCCCAAGAATTGGGAAAGAAGGCAGACAAATGGGTCAGAACCAGGGTGAAGCAGAAGGTACAGAACCAAGGTGGGGAAACCAAGAAGCAAGATGCTAAGAACTCTGACAAGGGTGGGGAGAAGGGTAAAGATCAAAAGTCTTCATCAGGCCCCCAAAAATCTTCTTCTGGTGGGGATTCACAGTCTACCAAAGGGAAAGGCCAAAGAAAACCATGGTGCAAGGTCTGTAAGCAAAAGACCCACTGGACCAGTGATTGCACCAAGTCCAAAGACTCCAGTCCAGCACCCACCAATGCCCCTAAGGCACCTGTTCCCCCTAGTACAGTTGGTGGAAGTGCTCCAGCAAAGGGTTTAGTAGGGTTCACCCTGGGAACTGAGTTGGGCTCTGACTTAGTCAGAGAACTGACTCAGGCTGTGTTAGTCTGTGATGGAGGCATGGATGTGACCTCCACTGTGAGTCCCAGTAATCTGGGCAAGTACAGACAACAGCCTTTAATCAATGGACGTGAGGCTTTGGCATTTAGGGACACAGGGGCAAGTGTCACAATGGTGACACAAGACCTTGTGCTTCCTGGGCAAGTTATGCTTGGTGAGATGTACCAAGTGACCAATGCTAGCAATGTCAGAACAGACCATACTCTGGCAGTTGTTAACTTCTCCTGGGGAGGGGTAACTGGCCTTAAGAAGGTTGTGGTAAGTGCAAACCTACCAGTCGAATGCTTGCTTGGCAATGACTTAGAGACTTCTGCTTGGGCAGAAGTGGAGCTCAGGACCCATGCAGAAATGCTGGGGATCCCTGCAGATGTGTTTGCTGTGACCAGGTCACAAGCCAAAATGTCTAGCACTGAACAGGCCTTGGATTCTGGAAGAATGGACCAAGTGCCTTCCAAGAGGAGGAGTAGTAGGGTTAAGGCAGTGCCTTCCCCTTGGCTCAGGAGGAAGATCAGTCCCTTGAGGGGGATGATCTCAGCCCTGAAGAAGGAACTGTCCCAGAGGAACTTGAACCTGACCAGGTTGAGTTCTTGGGGACAGGGGGACCTTCTAGGGCAGATCTGAGCCAGGAGCAGCAGAGCTGCCCCTCCCTTGAACCCCTCAGACAGCAAGCTGCTGCTGAGGCTGCTGGGAAAGCTAGTGGTCCCCATACAGTGTATTGGGATGATGGACTCCTGTACTCAGAGAGTAGAGACCCCAAGCCTGGTGCTACCAGGAGGTTGGTAATACCTTTGAAGTTCAGGGGCTTCCTATTGACCCTAGCCCATGATATTCCCTTAGCAGGTCACCTGGGCCAGAACAAGACTTGGGACAGAATTGTCCCTCACTTTCACTGGCCCCACATGTCTGAAGACAGTAAGGAGTTTTGTCGCTTCCTGTGTAACCTGCCAAGCCAGTGGCAAAGCAGGTGGCACTACAAAGGCCCCCCTGATACCACTACCTGTGGTGGGGGTGCCCTTTGAAAGGGTAGGGATTGACATTGTTGGTCCCATGGATCCCCAAACAGCCTCTGGGCACAGGTTTATCCTGGTGGTAGTGGATCATGCCACCAGGTACCCAGAAGCTATTCCCCTCAGGACCACTACAGCACCTGTGGTGGCAAGGGCCCTCCTGGGAATCTTCTCAAGAGTGGGCTTTCCTAAGGAGGTAGTATCAGACAGGGGTGCTAACTTCATGTCTGGGTACTTAAAAGCAATGTGGAAGGAGTGTGGAGTGACTTATAAGTTCACCACACCCTATCACCCACAATGCAATGGTTTAGTTGAGAGATTCAACAAAACCTTGAAGGGCATGATTAAAGGGCTCCCAGAAAAGCTTAGGCGTAGATGGGACATACTCTTGCCCTGCCTTTTATTCGCATATAGGGAGGTGCCTCAGAAGGGGGTTGGTTACAGCCCTTTGAACTTCTGTTTGGCCACCCTGTGAGGGGTCCACTGTGCTTGGTGAAGGAAGGATGGGAGTTACCTCTCAAGCCCCCAAAGCAAGATATAGTGGACTATGTACTTGGTCTCCGCTCCAGGATGGCTGAGTACATGAAAAAGGCAACCAAAAACCTTGAGGCTAGCCAGGAACTTCAAAAGGCCTGGCATGACCAAAAGGCTGTTCTGACTGTTTACCAGCCAGGACAGAAGGTGTGGGTGTTGGAGCCAGTGGCCCCAGCAGCTCTCCAAGATAAATGGAGTGGACCCCACACTATTGTTGAGCAGAAGGGTGAGGTCACTTATTTAGTAGACCTAGGAACACCCAGGAGTCCCCACAGGGTTCTCCATGTCAACAGGTTAAAACCATATGTGGACAGGGCAGACATGGGCTTGCTCATGGCTACTGATGAAGGGCAGGAGGAAGAGAGTGACCCACTCCCTGACCTGCTCTCACAGAACCCTGACGATGGGTCAGTTGATGGTGCAGCCTTGGCAGGCAGCCTCACTACCCAGCAACAAACTGATTGCAGGCAAGTCCTCAATCAGTTTAGACATATGTTTTCACTGACACCCAGTCAGACCACCTGGTGCACTCATGAAGTGGACACTGGGGACAGTCTGCCTATTAAAAACAAGATTTATAGGCAACCTGACCATGTCAGGGACTGTATCAGGACTGAAGTCCAGAAAATGTTGGAATTGGGAGTTATTGAACCCTCAGATAGCCCTTGGGCTAGTCCAGTAGTCCTTGTACCGAAACCTCACACCAGTGGTGGAAAAAGAGAGATGAGGTTTTGTGTGGACTACAGGGGTCTCAATGCAGTCACTAGGACTGATGCCCATCCAATACCCAGGGCAGATGAGCTCATAGATACTTTGGCCTCTGCCAAATATCTCAGCACATTTGACCTAACAGTTGGCTACTGGCAGATCAGACTAGCTGATACTGCAAAGCCCAAAACAGCATTCTCAACCCCTAGTGGACATTATCAATTTGTGGTAATGCCCTTTGGTCTGAAGAATGCACCTGCCACTTTCCAGAGGTTGGTGAATACAGTTCTCACAGGACTGGAAGCCTATAGTGCAGCTTATCTAGATGATATTGCTGTCTTTAGCTCCACCTGGGAGGATCACCTGGTCCACCTCAGGAATGTTTTACAGGCCCTGCAAAAGGCAGGCCTGACTATCAAGGCCACTAAGTGCCAGATAGGGCAGAGTCAGGTTGTGTACCTGGGCCACCTTGTGGGTGGAGGCCAGGTTCAACCTTTGCAGAGCAAGATCCAGACCATCATGGACTGGACTGCTCCCACTACCCAGACTCAGGTGAGAGCCTTCTTAGGCCTGACTGGGTACTATAGGAGATTTGTCAAGGGGTATGGATCAATAGTGACACCCCTGAATGACTTAACTTCTAAGAAAATGCCCAAAAAGGTTCAGTGGACAGTTAGCTGTCAAAAGGCATTTGATGACCTCAAGCAGGCCATGTGCACTGCTCCAATTCTGCAGAGTCCTGATTACTCCAAGAAGTTCATTGTTCAAACTGATGCATCTGAATTGGGGGTAGGGGCTGTACTGTCACAATTGAATGAAGAAGGTCAGGATCAGCCAGTAGCTTTTATTAGCAGAAGGCTGACCCCTAGAGAGAAACGTTGGTCAGCCATAGAGAGGGAGGCCTTTGCTGTGGTCTGGGCTCTGAAGAAGTTGAGGCCATACTTGTTTGGTACACACTTCCTGGTTCAGACAGACCATAAGCCCCTCTTATGGCTAAAACAAATGAAGGGTGAAAACCCCAAACTGCTTAGGTGGTCCATTTCCCTACAGGGGATGGACTTTACAGTGGAACATAGGCCTGGGAGTAACCATGCGAATGCAGATGGACTCTCTAGGTATTTCCACTTAGAACATGAAGACTTAACTGGGCAAGGTTAGTTTAATGTCCCTACGTTTGGGGGTTGTGTAGGAGAGTAGGATCTGCTTCACATGGGTACCCCCACTTTTTGCTGATGCTTCACTGTTTTTCGACATTAGTCTGGCTGGGGCCCTGCTAATCAGAACCCCAGCCTAGCTGCTTCCTCTCTAAAATGGTTTCCATGTGCCTTAGGCACATCACTGATTGGGATCTGGAGTGCCCTTATAAGTCCCTAGTATATGGTATACTATGTACCAAGGGCATAGGTACCTCAGAGGCCTGCCAGGGGCTGCAGCATGTATTATGCCACCCCTGGAAGGCCATCCAAACTGACACCACAGGTCTGCTACTGCAGCCTGGGTAAGGTGGTGCATGCACCTCTTACTGTGATATAGGTTACCTATATCACGAAATACATACACACATATAAACCTATAAGTCACTCCTAAGGCAGGCCTTATCAATCCTAAAGGCAGAGTGCGTGGTTCCTATGTGAGAGGGTGCCCCTGCATGAGCAGGGCCCCTCTGCAGCGTTCGGAGACCATCTCTGATGCTGTTTGTAGTGCAGCCTGACCATATACTCTTAAGCGCATTATATCCTCGCGGTAAAATGCTAACTTTGGAATGGCTGCACCTAAACATGTCGTGTTTGGTGTCAAACATCTTGGAATACTACCCCCCGCCAATCCTGGCGGCGGGGGTAGCATTCCACCCTTCTAGAGGGAAAGACATGTTAACTCTGACTAGTCCGGTAACTTCTTTCCAGAGCCCTGGCATCACAAAATGGATGCTGCTGCCACAGACACGAGTCTGGCCTCCTGCTGCTGGACGAAACTCCGGCAGGGGAGGCCTGGACAATAGGTTTCTGTCCCAGGGAGGTGTGACCACCTCCCCAGACAGGATAATGTGTATTGGGGCTGGGCGGGAGCACTTTCGGGTGCTTTGAAGTCCTGCACTGGGGGCACATTTGGTGTCCCTAGGCATACCCCAGTTCAAACCGGATCAGGGGCTTGCAGCCCCTGCTTTGGCGCGAACTGGACAAAGGGAAAGGGGTGTAGCCACCCTCTGCCCTGACCCACCCATAGGTGGGGCCACAGAGTAGTCCAACCCCTATCTTTAGTATAAAGGTAGGAACCCAGTCCTTAGGACTTTAGATTATCCCTGGACGAAACTCTGAAACTGAATCCTGGACCTTCGACGCTCTACTCACGATTAGAGGACAGAAGAATCTCCCTTGGGGTCAAGGAGTGACTCCCTGCTTGGCAGGCACCAAAGAAGCATCTGTCCGGTTCGCATTTCTGAAGCTCCTGTCGGACGCCGAAGTCATCGCATCACCAGAGGTGGATTCTCAGACTTCCCCGAGGCTACCCTGAGTCCCCAGCAAAGCTGAGGCCCGTGGCTATCGTGGGTGACTTGAGACCGTGACCCCTGGACACCGAGCACATTTGCAAGTGCATCCTCTTCTGGGTCTCCCAAGAAGTCGTGCTTTGGGCTCCGAGTAGCCCTAGCCTCCAGCACCACCTGCACCGAAGATCACTGGCCCCCACTCCACGAGTGTCCTGTAAGCCAGATCCACGTGCGGCGTCACGAGGCTCCTTCGCGGTCGCTAGCCCGTTGGCTAGTAGCCCTTAACGAAGGCCAATCCTTTTCTTACTTGGCATCCTGGTTGCTCCAGGCCTGCCCTCACTTACCCTCGCTGGGTGAGTTCCACAGACCTTGCTGGTCTGCACCATCGACGATCTACATCTTCACCGAGACTTGCCGTTGCCAAGGCTTGTTGGGTCCAATCCGGTCGCCGACACCTCAGCACTCGACAGACATCGTGTACCAGCCCGAATCCTGCTCCTGGTCGCCGACAACGCCTCCTGGACCTCGTGGCTGAAGAGTCAAGACGACCGTCAACGCACCTGAAGCACTCGACATCGGTGGGCATCTGTCCATCGCCTTCCTGGTCACTGGCTAGTGACCCAGACTCTGTCCCCTCTGCTTTCAGGTTCTTCAGAACTCCGATCCACTCTTGGATCCACCCGGACACTTTTCTCTTGGCCGCCAGCAGCACTTTGCAGCAGATCGCCATTCGAATCGACGACGAAACCCGACCCCGAAAGGCACCTATGCACCCGGCTTCCTGGGTGAGGTAACACGAGTACTCCGGTGCTCCCGTGGGTAGAGACTCTTCAAAGTCCTAGATCTCAAAGGGTTTTGTCCTAGTCCTCTTTAAGTGTCCCTTTCTCTATTTTCCCGATCCCGACTTTCTCCATAGAAGTCAACGGCGTATCGCGGTTGTGTATTTACACTGCACGCTGTCTCCCGTAGGTCCCCTGTGTCACTACCTTGGGTGGTTCCTTGTGGTCCAAGCACTTCTAGAGGCTCTAGGCCTAGTGTCTAGTTCAGTCGTGGTTCGCATACCACTTTATTGGTATATGGTTTGGTACGCCCCTAGGGCCCAAACGTGTATTTGTGCTATTACTGTGATTTAATAACTTATAACTTATGTATTTCGAACTCTAGCCTCATAAAGAGACTAGAGGGGTGTGTTTAGCAATAAATACATATATTTTGAATATATACCTGGTGTGGTGCTCTTTCATTTGGTCACTCAAGAGATTATAGACTGGTAAAACAAGCTGCTTTACATTCCTTCAAGACTTAGCCTGAAGGCTGCTCTCCATAGCTACCACTAGGATAGCTTTCAATAAGGTTGTCTTTAACCTATCTCCAATAAGGGGTTGTTTGGACTGGTGCAAGGTGCCCACTATAATTAGTGGACAGCATATACCAGG
>CAWUFW010029991.1:0-18013 GCA_963921515.1 Calotriton arnoldi
ATGTGGTGTGGGGTAGGTGTGGTGTGTGGGTTGCCCTGGCCCTGTGCTTCTGTGCTGTGTGTTCCTCTGCAGCCCCACCTGCTGTGCTGTCTCCCTAGTTGTTTTGTGTGTGGTGCAGGGTGTGGGTTCACCTGGCTGGTTATTGTGCATGGGGGAGCACAGGGTTGGCACATGGCATGTCCCTTCATGTTTGGGGGGGCCTGTTGTGTGGAGGCTCGAGGTGTGGCCCTATGATCTTTGTGCACTGCCCATGCCTTGCGCTGGCCCTGCCTTCTGCCTTGTGCGCATGTTTTCCCGCGTCTTCACCACTGCGGTGACGTGACCGGGACATTACATCAAGATCGCAGTTGGTGGGTGACCTGGATGCGGAGGGGTGATTTGGTGAGAGGTAGGACATGTGTGGGTAAACTTGTGGATGTGTTCCTGTCCCCACCAGGGTGTCTGGTGTGCACAGGAACCCTATATCTGTCCATGAGTTGTATGTTGTTGTTGTGTGCGGAGTTGTGTTATTGCGTACCTGCGGCGTCGTCCGCGACGGTGCATGAGTTGCTGGTGGTGTATCAGGTACAGCGCCGGGAAGACGTGTAGAGCTGGATCCATTGCGCTCGGGACCGGGCGGATGGGACCGGGAATCAGGTTTCGCGCTCCGCTGTTGTGCTTCATACCTGTTTAATTCCAATTCCCCAAAATAGGATTACAACTTGATATGGCACAGATTTTGCCCAACGGAATCTCCATGTGTGGTAATATTACCCCTCAATTCGTAATGGGGGCAAAGTCCATATTATTTTTTCTACAGGGATAGACGGCCTTATTTGTATTATTTAATTTGGGTCTCCAAAGCCGACTTATATTCAGATCAATGACTTACAGCTAAGGAACCATGAAGCCTTCCTCTCATTAAATACCGGACCAGAAAAAAGTAACAAAATAAGTGTCTAATAAAACCTCAGCGATTAGTATCAACTGTATGAATTCCGCCACCAAAGCAAAGCCGTTTTTTTTCCTTCTGGGGAGCGTTCGATATTTTCGATGAGCTAAACGTGCAACAGACACAAAACACATTTTTAGATGATGATGAAAATTGATCAACTGCAGAATTGAATCATGAAGGACAAAAACAATAGTTCGGCTCCAACAGAAGGGGAGTACTACTCCCATTTTATAAGATTATCAGTTGTGTGAGGTAATGTTTCTTCATGCTGGGACTGATTCCTTTTCAGCAATTAGATGTCCTCTGAGCAATTCAAGAATTCAAGATCTAAATAACTAAAGCATAAAAGAAATTGCCAAAGGGATATACCTTCTTCCTTATATTCCTTATATTCCTCATAACAATTCTGCATAAAGACTACAATTTTACCGGCAGAGTGTGCAAACAAAACTCGAGTCTGGAAAACCTTTCCGAGAACTGCCCTGTGGCTGTTAAAAACAATCTTAAAATAGCCACTGACCGGCACTCATTTTTAAAAAACGTTATTAAAGTGTGACCACATGTGAGCACCAAGCATGTCCCAGAACATATAATGGCAGGTTGTAAGTTAATTGTTAAGAGTGCATAACAGTTTCCCATTTATAAATAAGTAGTTTTATGGCACTAGGAGAATATGTTAATCCCTTATTTAAAAGAAAGCGATTTAAAACGTTACAAGGGAAGTTGTAAAGCATGTGACAATTAGATCATATCTCCACATCTTAAATCTCAAAGACTCTAGAGGTATGTTACCAATTCCATAATTTTTTTTTTTTAATTCAGGCATAAATTCTAAATAATGTACACACATTGGAAGTAGGCCCTTTTGCGGTGATGATAATTTGCCTAGAGCAGGAAGCAGACATACCTATTTATTGTGATATATGTTTGTGTTTTCATAGGCTGATTTATTGGGGGGCAATATGAAAGCTTTTTCTTAAGACTAAGCACTAAATAATATATTGCAAAGTGGCCCAATTTTAAATGGCATCCTCCAGTTTTTTATTTATTTTTTGCGGGCTCACCTGCAGGTAATTTTGAACTGGAACACTGGAACACTGCTATATAGTCCCGGCATCTGTGCTTTGACCCCTAAAACATGTGAAAATTGGCTTAACATCTGACTGGCGCATTTAACTTTCCTTTAAAGGCCATAGAATATGGTGCAGACATACAACCATGGCATGTAAAGTTAAATGCCACTTGTGGACTGCAGCTCCTATTATGCCATCCACTGCATTGGCACTGAAATCATGGATTCAGACCTACTCTACTGTAGACTGACTGCTGCAGTGTAAACGTGCAGTACGACCTGCTAAAATCACCCTTTTAGACAGGCAAAGACCTCCCTTTTAAATATTAGCAAGTTACCTCTAAGTAGGCCTTGTAGCCTACAAGGCACAGTGCATGGCTGGCCTTGCGGTCCTATGTAGAAAATCAGAGTACAGATTTAAATAGTAATACTGCTATCTCAGGAATGGGACCAGCTAGAGAAATAATTAAACTAGCGTTTTCATTAGTTAATAGAAATCCAAATAAATTGTGAAGTATGACTTTTAATAAATATTAAAGAAAAGAAACTGTTACAACATTATCTTTTCCCAGCCTGAACATTTTCAGGAGGCTAATTAGTTTTAGCATCTGACAGCTGGTCAGCCTGTACATGGCTGGAAATGAGGTGTAACTGAAGTCTGAACTTCCTCCCAGGAGCTATATAATTGGTCAGTTTGAGGGACAGATTGGCCTAAATGCGCATGAATGACGCCCCTGAGTTCAGCAAAATATATAGGGAGGGAGCTTTAGTCATCCTGTTGGCACAATACTATCAAATCCTGCCTGACAATTCTGTCTGAGGCATGTGTAAAACTTTTGCACTTTTCGAAGGGATCAAATAGGACCAGATAACAATTGTGGTGTATCTCCTGTCTGGTTACAGAGGTACCCTGCTCTGTTTTACTAGACATCTGTCTCCTGTTTTGTTGTGGGTACATGGCCTGATTCAAACTGGATTTTAGTGTGAGATGTGGAAGGACATTGTTGATTTCCCTATGATGCTCCTGATCCAGCGCGAGGCCAATACCTGATCAGGGATCAATACTCAATTATATCACAGAACAATGGCCCATACACATACACCCAAATCCCTGATGCACTGGGGTCAATTTATATATCTTTAATTCCTTTTGTTTCTAAAATTCATGTATGGCATCTTTAAAATACTTATCTAATTTATACATCAACTTTCCTTCTACTTGGTCGATGAACCAATTAGTTGAATAGTTGATGGTAATGATACTCTTTATCTGACTAATCATTCGATTAACTAAACAACCACAGACTCTCGTTGAAGTTAATAAAGTTTTATCTCAAATTAAGTGATAAAATGCTCAATGCATATGGTCACAAATGCAAACAATGAACTCACAAAGGGAGAGGAAATCATCAGCAATTTCAAATAGAGACAAACTCATCAATCAATAATGACATTGTGCATAAAGGAGTGGATAGATGAAGAGACAAAAGTTTCAGAGACAAAATTAATTTGCAGATAAATTGTGCAAGAACGAGTCAGAATAATACAAACCCGACGGATCTGTAGAAAACCACCCCTTTGGCCTAAGTGATGGTAGGGGTCCCCTGAAATAGAATCAGGGGACAAAGATTTCAGGGACAGGATCAGGACAAGACAGGAACAGCTAGGCCTCTCTGCAAACCGAAGAACCGCGACGCATCTCCCTTCTCTCAGCCTCTCCACCTAACGTCTAACCACACCCCTAAATGCACCCCAGTTATACCCTAAAACCTACATGTCCGTCCCACATCAATTGAAACATTTCACGAAACTAAGCAGATGATTGGAGGGTTTAGGAGGTGGTCTGTCACACCATCATGATTTCATTCATACTCTAAATATTTCATTGTTTTATGCCTATTTCCATGAACTCATAATTGTTCCGTTCACACGATTTAATTCATGTTACAGTTGTACATAAATTTAAGCAATGTCCGCGGAAGGAGTCTTTCTATCCCACGGTCTGTCACATCTCTTGGCAAACGATCATCACATTGGCTTCAACTCAGTTCCGGGCAGACGTGAGGATGGGGTAGGTGTTGACGAGCCGGCACCCGAGTTATTGTCCCGGTAAGGTGCGGGCACCCCACGTTCATAGCCCATGGAGTATCCCTCCGGCATTCTTTAGGCAACGATCAGGTAGCAGTCTCAACTATTTAGTTGTAGCCCACCTGCAGGAAGTACAGGTTTGGCCCTGCACTGATCTCACAGAGGGTGACTGACCCTCTGCATTTATTTGTCTTTTTCTATATATTACTTCTTAACACGTGCACAAGACACCACAAAACGTTCACTTGGTACTGAAGAAGCACCGCGGATCCTACGGGACCTTAGAGGCGTGAAACATGTCGACCGTTTGAGTTACCCAGGCACATTACGCCTTGTGGAGTAACACTTAAACTACGGGTTTTTTACTTTGGCAAGGGTACCACCTTATTAAAACCTATTCTCTTGGTAACCCTTAGTCAATTTTAAATCACTGCACGCACTTTTTCACTACTCACTTAGGACTCCCCCTGCACACCCGCATGCACCATACGGCAGTTCGCAGAAGATCTCCGACAAAGTGACCCTTCGGGGGACCCGTGGGGCATTGCAGTGCCGGCCCAACGAGGAGCAACTGCCCGATGATGAAGCATGACATCCTTCGGGGTGTGTGAGGGCAACAAGGAATAAGACTTGTTTTTCCCTGTCACCAGTGAGTCCTAGGGTTCTCACTTCTCTTTTTTCACCTTCTCTTAAGGGAGCGAGTGACACTCTGCACACCTCCCTAGGAACAGTGTTCCCTTGTTCTTTGACCTTAGGAGTCTTTCTATCCCACGGTCTGTCACATCTCTTGGCAAATGATCATCACATTGGCCTTCAACTCCTTGCATCTCTTCTGCTGTGCTCAGCGCTTCAGCGTGCCTTTGTCAGATCAAGTTCACTCATTTATCCAACCCCTCCTTTATTCGGCTAATTTAAGGAAAATGGCGTCTCATCCAGCTCACTATAGCAAATGAAAAATGAACATTCATTAATTATATGATAATGTAGTTTTCACTGTTTACCACCCACCTTTGCACTATTCCCTGTTAACGTTTTTCCTAGCATAGCTGTACGCAAAAATGATATTATTTATAATTTCAAAGCAAGCTGCAACATGCAAACTACGAAATGCACATGTGGCCTAGTCATGCATTGTTTCTCGTTTCTTTCAAAGCATAATGTAAATACGGTTTTAGTTCTTTCATGCGTTATCTCACGTTAGTGCATACATGCGCAAAGCAGTTTTCCCTTGTGTTCATGTAAGGTGCACGTTTATTTATTTATAGTGTTTTATATAGCGCGAACATGACCCGACGGTATCAGAGCGCTTTACATTTACATGTCGTACGATAGTTTTCATTACAACAAATATAGCAGTATTATTATACATATGTTTCCGATGCGTACCTTTTGTATTGGTTACAAAAATAACAAGAGTAGGATCCATTAATTGTAGTACTGTACTGCCCAGGTGCCTTCGTATCTATCTGGGAAGTTTATCCTTACATATGTTACTGTCCTGTTGAGGCAAATTCCACGTTAATTTTCTATTACTACTTACTGTTAGTACGTATTATGGGGGTATTCATTCGAGCAGGTTTCTTTTTGCGAAATCCTGCTCCATCAATTCCCCCTTTGATGGCTTTCTGGAGCCATCATAAAATACCTACCATACCGAGTGCCATCTTCATTTATCTAAAACTCTGTATTCTTCTCTCTTTTTTGGCACTTTCATCTATATCTTTCATCATATTATAATATTCTTCTAGCTCAATTTCCTCTCTTTTTCTCTTTCTCTTTCTCGCTCTTCGTCTATTCTCTGATTCTGTCATTTCCTTTTTCCCACTCTTACACTTACAACATTTGTATGTTGTTATTATCACTAAAGCTATTACAGCTACTGAAATAATTGGCATTATTATTTTTCCTAATAAGCTACTACCAAAAGTAGAAAACCATTTACCTACAGAGGAGAAACTCTTACCAAGTCTCTCCCAAACACCGTCAACCTCCAGTTGGGTCAAATCTTCATGTAATTTCGTAATATTCTTTATATATCCCTCAATTCCTTCACTTTTGTCAGGGATATAAGTACAGCAGTGTTGGATTTTCAACATCCCACAAACTCCACCCTCTTTTGCCAATAAGATATCAAGGGCAAGTCGATTTTGCAAAACCATTGATCTGATTGCAACCATTTCTGTGTCAATCATTAAGAAACCACCAGAAGTATCTGTTGATGAACGATCAACCACTGTGGATAACTTGCGAATTTTGTGCGAATTTAGAACGACTCCAACTGAGGGTATCAGTGCACCAAAAATATCTCCTACTATTTCTGAAAAACTTGCTCTCTTGTTACGTGTTAGTCCATGATTTATTTCCTTTAGTCTGTTGCTGTTTCGATCCATGACGATAGCAAAATAACAACTACCATACCAATGTGCAGGCAACCTATAGTAGGCTTTCTTACCACACATATAATAGACTCCCGGAAACACAGGATCAGTTCCACCCTTCAATCCCCAACCTCCAGTAATTTGAAAGGTATGCTCACATTCACTAGTACTGATGAAATAATTATTATAGTTAGTTTTCATTCTAAGCAAACATATTTTTCCCTTCTGATGCCAGTCCAGGGACATTGCAGCATATGTTTCGCCTTTCTTATAATTTCCTTCCCTGAAAGCCCATGGTGGAACTTGCGACTTCTGTTCAACAGCTTTTCTCTGGAAACTTTCCCTTCTACTTTCTATCATTTCTATAAATACCTTTTCTTCAACCTGCAAACTACATGTTAAATTGTTTTTATAAGCATACTCTATATCTAAAGCCTTAGTAATATGGAAGAACTCTCCCATATAACGTGCATTTTTACTACTCAAAACCTTATTTAGGGGCCCATTACGATACCCGGCGTAAAAAAATCCACCAGGCATGAAAGCGGCAAAAATCCGCCCGCACACACCGTCTGAACACCGACCACGCCATTACGATTACACAAACCGAAAACCGCCATCGGCGGAATATTCACACAAAATACCGCCCGCCAACGTCCGAGTCGGAGTCAAACCGCCCGCCACGGACGGAAACACGCACGACAACACAAAACCGCCCGCCCTCACGGCCGACACACCGCACGTGAAATTACGATCGCACCGCCATGAGCGCGGAAAAACTACAAATATACCGCCCGCCAGCGCAAACAACGCCGATGAGAATCGACACGGCAGAAGCCATGGCGCCCACGTACCTGCACAGAAACCATCCGCTCACAAAACCAATAGCACACAACATGGCCAACAAGTCCACACAGCAAGGCACGCACAAATACACAAGCACAGTACACATCCCGAAAACACCCCCCCGGACAAACAAAAAGTACAAAGGCCAGAACCCCAGACACAACACACCTGAAAACAACAGACCATGAGGACACACCCACATAGGTAAGTACAAAAGCAGCACTCCCACAGACCACAACCCCTTGCAACATTGCAAACCAGAGAGGAGAGGAGAGGACACAGTGACACAGCAAGGACAGCAACACACCACAGAAACGCACACATCACAACCACCACCACCACCAAACACCTGCACCACAAACCCCCTGCACATTACACAACACACACCGCACCAGCACCACAAACACCATGGCACCACAAAGAATGCCCAAGTTCACGCCCATTGAGCTGACGGTCATGGTCGACGAGATCATCAAGGTGTACCCACAAATCTATGGGAACATGGTCCAGCACACACCACTAGCCACCAGAAACAGAATGTGGAACCGGATCGTAGACCAGGTCAATGCAGTCGGGACCCTGCCCAGGAACAGAGGAGAAATAAACAAACGTTGGAATGACGTCAAGATCCTGGTCAAGAAGAAGGAGGGCAAAAACAGAGAGCTGGCTGCCGTCACTGGCGGAGGGAATCCCGCGCTCTTCAAGACCTTCAAAGCGTGGGAGGAGAAGGTGCGAGTCATAATACATCCGGAGATCCTCGCCGGATTAGCAGGGGGAGTGGAGGCTGGTAAGTACAAACTAATGTATACCAGCACACCGCTATGTACTCACATGCACTACCACCATGCCACAGCTCCCTGGGACAAACACCCCCATGTCCAGCACACAATACACAACACATCACACACACATGCAACAGACACCACCACACACAGCCCAAACCGAACAACTGTAAGATACGTGGGGACATGTGTACACTCAGCCAGCCACGTAACCACCAACAGGTCCCCAAATATGCCAGAAGCGCCACAACGAGCACCCACCACACCCATGTGTCCGCCACAGCTGCACTAACTGACAAGTAACAGGTAAGTGGCAGGAACACAAAGTGCAGTGGGTGGGACGGTGGACAGCCCAAGTACAACACACACCAGGCCCCTAGTCCCACAGCACAGCAAGGAGGAGCATCCCCCACACCCCACAGCCACGTGTCAGCCACCGCAGTGCACAACGACAGCCGAAAGGCAGACATCACGGTCCACAGCAATCGGTGTCAGTGGGTGTCCAGCCACCCCCACGACCCACAACACCCCCCCACCCCCACAGACCTGCAACATGGAGCACCCCCGCTTAGAGCCATGTGGCATCCAGTACAGTGCACGCACGAACAACTTGCAGGTGGGAAACTGGACAGGGCTGGATTACTGGAGGCATGAGGACCGGAACACGACCAACACATGGGACATGTCACGTAGCAGACGAACACGCAGCACCGCCCACCGTCACGAACAAGTGAACAATGTGCACACGGACATGAACAACAGACTCACACCCCACATGACCCATCACAGACATAGCAACACCCAAGGAGCCACGTCTGCATGCACAAGCCACACTGAATATAGTACCACACGGCAGCCACTGTGCAACTCTTCAACCACACAACCGAAACACCATTGAAGTCCTGTCCATGTAGCTCCTACTGCCTGTCAACCACACACCCCACAACTACGCCTATGTAAGACAAACAACACTAGACGCAACAGAGCGGAACAACATAAATGCACACGAACACCACTGAACCCATCAAACACACAGACACACCATGCACATACAACATACCATCCATCCCATCCGTCAGCCCCAGTCTCATGAAAGGCATGTCATCCGCACAGCTGCCACACATACAGCAGTCACGCTAAGATACATGCCCATGACCAACCATGTGCCAGAAGTCAATGAAGCGCACGACACACTGTGAGCAACAACACACAACATGGGCCACACCCCCGAGCACTGCAGTGATGCACATGGCACAGGGCAGCACGCACACCAAGGAGATGGGACAACTGCAATACGTTGGCTGGCACACAACCATCACTCACTCATAACGATGCGTCCAATGCCATGTCCAGTAATCACAACAGACAGCAAATATGCAGGCCATGTCAAGCATGCACACACCTCAAACCATGCACTGTCATGCTGCCACAACACATGTCACGTTCGGCACCCATGGCTCACAGCATGTACCCCAAAAGCATATTCCCTCCCAAATGCGAATCTGGGGCATGGCCCCCATGTTGCCATATGCGTTCCTAAGCGTTCCATTTGAACCCCAAAAGCATATTCCCTCCCAAATGCGAATCTGGGGCATGGCCCCCATGTTGCCATATGCGTTCCTAAGCGTTCCATTTGAACCCCAAAAGCATATTCCCTCCCAAATGCGAATCTGGGGCATGGCCCCCATGTTGCCATATGCGTTCCTAAGCGTCCCATCTGAACACCAAAAGCAAAGTACAAACCAGACCCAGGATGGGCCAGGAGCCCGCATACACCAGAGTCACAATAAGTCGGGGCACAGCAACACACCCATCGGCATGGCCAATCCGTCCCATGCCACATGTGCACAGCACACAGTCCCATTGCCAAGCACACACAACTACAGATGCTACAGCCACACACACGCCTCCGGGAAACCCATGTACGAGATTGCACGAACTGTTAATGTCAGACGACAAATACATACTTCGCCAGGTGCAACACAATAACAAATCTCATTCTCTCCACAGGTGACGAACTGCTGGATGCTGGGGATGGAGCCAGCAGCCAGCACAGCCAGCCTACAAGCCCCCAACGAGGACACACGGATCTGGAGGATCTGTCCTCCTCTTCGGACACGGACCACCAAGCAGGCCCATCTGGTGTGGCAGGGCCCAGCCGCTCCCCAGGACCCCTCCTACCCACCAACCCATCATCCAGGGCTGCTGAACATTCCCAGCCCCCTGCTGCCACTGTCGTTGCGGCCACACCCACGGTCATTGTGGCCACTACCACTGCCGCAACCGCCACCATCGCCGCACCGACCACCACCGCCGCCACCACCACCACGTCTTCGCTGGCACCAGCCCCAGCGCAGGTGGTGGCCCGGCCGACTGGATCCACCCTGGGAGCCACAGCGAGGACCGTGGTGAGCAATGTGGCTAGTGGGCAGGCCGGTGGCAGCAGGACTGGTAGGAGGAGCAGGGTCAGGGAAACGCCAGCCTCCCCTGGGAGCCATGCCCTGCCTCAAATGGCCAGAGTCCTTGGGGCCTATGAAGAGGCCCAAGGACAATGGGTCCGGTCTGCTTCAGACACGCGTGAGGTGCTGGGGGTGCTGAGGTCCATGGACGCCCGTATGGGCCAACTCGTGGACCTCATGGGCCAGCTGGTGGTGGCGGTGAGGTCACAGCCAGGGACAGCAGCTCCCCTCCGCCACCACCTGCCGGGGCGCAGGGTCGAGCAGCAGTGTTCAGTTCCCCTGCGTCCACAGCCAGTGAGCACACCTCAACCACCAGCATGTCGCAAGCAGGCACCCCCCTCGCAAACGTGGAAGGGGCCGTCCGAAGTGGAAACAGATCTCCCGGGAGGACTTCGCACGCTCCAAACGCAAGTGAGGCAGCCAGCCAGCCTTCCGCCAGCCTTCCTTGACCAGCCACTGCATTGACTTGGACTACGATCCCACTCCACACAGCCATCTGGATGGCATGTGTGTGTTGGACTATGGACATAGAACCAGTGGGTACACCCTGAGCATCACGCAGCCATGACCGACAGCTCATTGTCACTGCACGCACCACTTTTGTCATCACCTTACACACAATCACATGTCACAGTTTGAAATAAATGCACCTTTTACACTAACTGCTGTTTGTGCCCTGTGTTTTATTTGTACGGAATACAACGGCCACCTTGGGCGGAAAGGCACCTGATGCGTGGCATGGCAATGGAATCCGGAGGGCCTGTAGGGACCTAGGGGTGGGAGACAGAACAGGAGCACATTCAATGAGTGTGTCACACACCCATCACACAGTACATGTCAACAACTACAAGCAATGTACACACATCGCACAGAGCAATAGGGCACAATGCCACAGCCACCAACAGTGGCATACTACCCTGGCCATGGAGCGTTGACACACAGCACGCAGTGAACAAACGGCCACCCTGACACAGCACACACACACCTGCACAGATACAGCCACATCAGCCGTCGTACATGGACACTCACCGTCAAGTGAAGTAGCGGGCGATGAGCTGCTGCCGCACATTACCAGCTTCCTCCTCTCCGCTGTCCTCCTCACTCGAGCTGTCCTGGTCTGCGGGCTGGGGCCCTGGTTGATCTCCGTCATCCACGATGAGGGGGATCTGCTTCCGAATGGCCAGATTGTGCAGCATGCAGCACGCCACCACTATCCGGCACACCTTCTGTGGGGAGTACGCCAGCGCACCCTCGGTGCGGTCCAGGCACCTGAACCTGGACTTGAGGAGGCCAAAGGTACGCTCGACCACACGTCTGGTCCTCCCATGTGCCTCATTGTAGCGATCGTCTGCTGGGGTGCGAGGATTCCTCAATGGACTGAGCAGCCATGCCCCATTCGGGTACGCAGAGTCACCTGGGTGTGAGGGACACAGAGAACCGTTGCTATTCCAACTGGACAGGGGACAGCATCGCACAACCAGCACGCTACACCACTCCACATACTCACCGACAATACAGCCACGATCCTGTTGCATATTGGACATCAGTCGTGGCAAGATGCTGTTGCGCATTATGTGTGCGTCATGGGCCGAGCCTGGGAACTTTGCACACACGTGGGTGATCACCATGTCCGCAAGGCACACCACTTGCACATTCAGGGAGTGCGTGTGCTTCCTGTTGCGGTACAGGTGCTCAGTGGCCTGTGGTGGAACAAGGCCGACATGTGTGCAGTCAATGGCTCCAACGACGTGTGGGATTCTGCCAAGGGCATAGAATGCACCCTTCACTGCCGCCAATTCACGAGCCCTGGGGAAGCGGATGTACCTGTTTCGGTACAGCATCATGGCTGCCAGTACATCCCTCAGCACCTTGCTGAACATGGGCTGGGACATCCCTCCTCCAATGCCCACTGTGTGCTGGAATGACCCAGTGGCGAAGAAATGCATGGCGGCCATCACCTTAGCCGTGGGGGTGACAGCAGTCGGATACACCCTGCGGGGACGGAGATGGGGTTCTAACATGGCACACAGTCGATGCAGGGTTGGCCTGTCCAGCCGAAACTTCCTAATAACCTCTGTATCGTCCATGTCCGCCAGCAATTGGTATGGGCGGTCAATGTTCGGTCTCCGCCTAGGGACAATGGCAGAGGACACATGTCAAAGCAACACGACACATAGCAATTTCGCATACACATCACTGACATGACTGAGCAAGCACATGAGCCACAGCCCAGCTGTCAAGCTGGGACGGCACGGCCACAATACACTTACACAGGTCTCCCAACAATGGCAATGGCTAGTGATACAAACCACTGCCATGTGCATGCACATGGGGATCTAGGCCCCAATGACTTGCGGGGCGTGCTGATGGGGACTGACTGCATATCCGTCAAGCGGCAACGCCACGGCAACATGAATGTCTGCTGAGCATGGAACTGCTTCCGCGGCTGGATGAGTATGGCACACGACGACGACGATGTGGGCACAGGCTGAGCGGCCAAAACAAGTGGGACCTGTGGCACGAGGGGATATGAGACAGTAGTAGGTGTCAGCACTGCACCCTATGTACAGCACTGTACGGATCACACCTCCCGAAACATTGACAGGTGTCCACATTGACAGCCCCATGCCAAGACGGCTGTGTGCTTGCAGTCACACGTCACAGGTGAGAGGTTACATTGCACGTGCCAGGTGGCAGACGTACATAGTGGGAGCTGGCATGTGTGTGCATGTGTCTCCTGTTCAGGATCCACCAGATGGGCGCTGACTCTGTACTGACCATTGGACACAGCATGTTCCGTGGAAGGCTTGTGTGTGTGGGATGGTGGCACTGGATGTGCCTCCGTTGGGTGGGGGCCAAGCACAGGGCGGGTACGTCGATGATTGCGCATTGTTGGTCACGGTGGGTGCACCAACTGAAGATGTGTTGCCCTGTGTTCAATTCCTATGTCCGCATGATGATGGACTGTAGATGTGGGCAGACTACACATTGGTCGATGTGCTGTCTATATGCATGTGCCTTCACACCAGGAACAGCTGCCCCTGCACATGTGACCCCTGCTGGACTCGCTGCTGGGTCTGTGGAGCTGATGCACCTTCTGCTCGTGGGGCAGACAGCTCTCCTCACTTCCCTCATTGCGCATGTCATGACTTTGCCGCAGGTGACATGGATCATGGAGGGCCCACATGTACGCGTGGGTAGGCTACACATGATTGTTCACTGGTCGCCACCCCCAGTCAGTGTTTCGAATGGGAAGGTTGTCGTGCTGGTGGTATGTTCGATGTGGCGGATGGGCGGGCCTAGGTGCGGGCTTACATTCCGGACATGGGGGGTAGTTGGATTGGCGACTAGTTGCAGTACACACGGGACACGTCTCTTCCTTTCCACATCTGGGTCATCCCTTGTACTAACTGACAGTGATACAGTCATCTTCGCCCCAGCCCTCATGTCCTCCCCTCGCTCCCCCAATATGCATGCTCACCTGCGGGGCTAGCGCTTGCACAGGCAGCCCCAAGCTCGCACCAGAGAGGGCAAGGAGTGTATGTGTGGGTCCAGTTGCACGAGTGGGCTGTCTCAGGGTATGATGTGTGGCGGGACGCCGTCCACCTGCGTGGTGCCCCAAATGGAGACCCGGCCTGCATGGACTATGCATCACAGTCTTCGCCTTCCGGATCCGCCACCTGCGACACCCAGTGGCTGTGGCTGCCCTTGCGGCCAGGCCGCGTCCGTCTGTGGCTGATGGCCCACACATTCACTCTTTGGCCTCTCTGGGGAGGGCTCGGGGGTGGTGGCGCACGCGCTTGCACTTAGTCGCAATGGCATGTGGCGTGGTTGGTATGATGGGCAATGGATGGGATGGTGCGAGCCACCTCCCGTGACGTCAGTGCTGCTCGTGCTGTGGTGCGTCCCCCTACACTTCCATTTGACTTGTGCCATGCTAGACATTGAGGTTCTATTGCCTGCGTGATATGACCAGGAGGAGCGCGAGGAGACCTCTCACACACCATGCTCCACTGCCATCCCGTGCCCTGTATCGCCTGTGCGGATTGACTATGTTGGGGTTACACCTGGTCGACTGGGGCTGTGTGTGCCTTGTCAAGGGGCATGGCGGGCGCACAACAGGATCCAGCTTGTCCACAGAGGGTGGGCTGAGGTGCGCCTGGTACCGCTTTGTACGTGTGCCCGGCTGCTGTGCACACACGTGTTCACTCCCCCCGACAGGTGTCCTCTCACAATGCCCAGGGAAGCGGTGGTGTACTGTTCATGACCCCTCCCAACACGGCGTGCTCCAACTTGGCATGTGCGCATCTACCCGTCACACCCACCCACCTGAGCACTGCGTCCATACGACTTCACACGACACATGTGTGTCTTCCACAGTTGTGCTACTCATTTGCGTTGACATCCAATACCAGTGGACTACATGGTCATGTCACGACTGCCGTGTACTTCACATACTCTCATCCTCTCTCATTCGTACTTGTGAAATGAGTCAGCGGAGACAGTTTTGGTTTCAAACATTATATTGAGTCTTCTGTCCTCTGTGATGCAGTATAGTGGACACTACTGGCAGCGGAATACATGTTGAGGATATACTGAGCATGATTGCAAATGGGATAGGGTGTGGGGTTACATGTGATTGGCTGTTGCATGTGGGATGTGGGCTTCAGAGTGACATCTGCTTGGCCAAGGCTGTGCTAATGTACATTTACGTATAGCTGCGGAGCTGCGGACTTTGACACAGACGGTATACATGTAGCCTACCAGACCGCTTGGCATCATGGGCACAGTCCATCTCAGTTCCATGTGACAGGTTTGCTGCGGTTGTTCCTCATGCACGCGTGCATGTGAGATGACATCAGGGCATGTGCTTGCGTGCATGCAGCGGCGTGCCACTTGTTGTTGCACTGTGGTGGTTACTGGACATGTCACAGTCACTGGGGTCGTGTTGTTGTTGTATGCACTTGTCGTCCATGCAAAGGTCCTGGTATGGGATTCCCGGGGCGGGGGTGGGAGGGGTGCAGCACCCACAGACTCCAGGCGACCTATTCATGTCCACTGAGCGGTGTGTGTGTCCATGTGCGCTGGATCCATGTCGTGTCCTGGTTGTTCGTGCAGTTCCGTCCATGTGGGTGCGATACACAGAGCCCATGCCACTGCCTCCCACGATGCATGCGGTGTTCCTGGATGTGATGGGGAACAGTGTGCATGTCCCGGTCATATCCGATGTCATGGCGATGTCGTTGATGGTGTGGTTACAGTTGCCGGTCGTTTGGTATGGCTGTTGTGGTGGTGACTGGCCAGTCCGTGCGGAAGCTAAGCATGGGTGCGGGGTTGGACATCATAGGTCAATCGGGGAACCTGCGTTGTGGTCCGACTAATTTACAGGTTGTCAGGTATGCGATGCCGTCCAGCAGGGCTTCCATGTCATTGGTGGTGTACATGTTTGCCAGCCAATGTAGCGGATGGTGGCTGTCAAGGTGTTGTTCGTAAGTTGTCCCTTGGAGGACCATGATGGGGCATGCTGGGTGACATTCGATGTAGCTGTTCTCGATGATCCGTCGTGTGGAGGCACAGTGGTCCCATTTCAGTGCGGGTGCGATGTTGGCCACATACGCCATGCCCCCATAGGCAGAGCAGGCCCTGTCGTGTGCGTCCAGAGGGAGGAGTAGTGGTAGCAGGTCCGCCTTCAGACATGCCGGGTTGGAGAGGCATATCTCCACGGGATGCTGGTAGGGACACCTCCGACAGTAGAAGACGGGCATGACGCAGCTGAACAATGTGATGCGGTAAGTCAGTCGGTAACTTACGTTCAGCAGGGACAGGAGATCGCATCCCAATGTATGAAACAGGTTGGTTTTGTACAGCTTGAGCTGTTCGGCGTAGTTGGGTAGGTGTGTTGCGGTTGCCATTTCGCAGCGGTGCGTTGTGGTGGCGTGCTCCGGCTGTGTGTGCAGTCTGCAATGTGCACGCTCCGAGGTTGCTGTGAGCTCTGTGTAGTCGTAGGGAGACAGGACTTGTGTTCTGTTGGCTTGTTTGGAGGACACGGGCCCTCTTCCCACATGCTTCTCAGACAGTTCAAGGTCAGTGATGTGTGACTCCTTCCAATTAACTTGCATGTGGCCGACATGGGGGAGTGTTTTCTTCTTTCTTCCCCGTCCGTTGTGTGCTTCTGTGATATGCGCTATCTGCCCTGTGGTCGGTCTCCTCGGCAAGCCTGTGTTGGTCTATTCTTGGACAATGGCTGTATTCACCGGCTTCTGTCGTAGGGCTGTGGTTTCGGAGTTGGAATGGAAGGTCATTCAGTGCTGTCTGCTCTCCCTTGTGTGGGCGGCAGGCTGCCTTTCCGCTCTGCGTTGGGCCTTGTGTGTGAATGTTATTCTTGGGCCACCTGTTGTCGGTCCCCGGGCTCTTTGGTGTTCCGTTTTATATGTCTTGTTCATATGTGCAGGGTGGTATGGGTGTTTCAGTGTGGTACTGGCGTTCCTCTTCCCGAAGGGGCCCTGCTTCTCCTAGTTGGTGTTGCCGCCGCTGTGTGCTACGCCATGTTTGTTACACTGGGGTGTGTCCTGCTGTTGCGTGTCTTCACTGACATGTGTGCGTCGGTTGTGTGGCGTTGGGTGTTGTCCGTGAATTGGGCGTTGGGGACATGTCTGTGGCAGGCCTGTCACGTGTCATGTGCGTTCGGGGTGGGGCTGATGTGTGTGCTGCTTGGTTGTGTCCCTGTGTCTGTGTGCGACGCATGCATGGCGCTGCGGTTGGCCTCTGCGTTGTGCGCATGTGTGGCGGCGTCATCGGCGCTTTGGGGCCGTGACGGGGTGGTTGGTTCCTAGTCCCAGGTGGTGTGTACACATGTGTTACGCGATGTTACGATTTGGCCTGTGTGTCATATGTGGAAGCAATGGTGGATGTGTAGTGTACACGCGCTGGTGGGGGTTGTCCGCTTTTTCCGCCCTTGCACTGTGTGCGCTGTTTGCGTGCACTTGTTGTGTGTGTGCCTACCTGCGTCTCCGCGGTACGTTGCGTCCTTGGTGGTGCATCAGCAGGAGCATGGGGAGGGCCTGCAGTGCTGGATTCATGCTCGGGGAGCCGCTTCTTCGTTGTCCGTGCTCGGCGTCCGTGTTACCGCTTCGGTTTGTCGTACGGTATCTCTTGGCCGTGGGAGCCGTTTGTTTGCGGCATCGTAATTTATGCGCCGGGCGGGACGTGTTTCGTCGGACGGTGTGTGTCAGTTGAGCTGCGCCGCTACGTGTACGGGCGCACTTTGATGGCGGACGGTGTTGCTGGCTTGCCGGCGGTGTTTGGCCTACTTTTCGCATCGTAATTGGGCGGGCGTGTGGACTGCTGCGTGCCGGCGGTAACTGGTGGTTTTTGCATCCGCCAGCACGGCGGTTGTGCTTCCGCCCGCCATCGTAATGAGCCCCTTAGTTCTTTAATAACAGGTATTTCTGAAA
>CAWUFW010029992.1:0-18012 GCA_963921515.1 Calotriton arnoldi
TATACACAACTCAAATTACTTTCATATTTTACTATACTAATTCACCACTAATCCTTTGTGGGTTCCGGACTAGCATGCTACTCGCCGAAAAAAGCGTTTTAACACCCCATCAGGGGTAACAAGCACTATATAAATGAAAACCTTTTTCCCTTTTCTATCCCTCCGCTATCCTTCTGAATCCAGAGGTGTGCAGCTCCAACGTCACCTGGGATACGCGCTCATGCTTCTGGCTTCAGGCAGAACCACCTGGAGAGCAGCTTTTCTGGGCAGCACAGGCTTCATTCTGCCTCGACCGCTTCGATCACTGCAGAGCCCTGGAATGCCGGCGAAAGCTGCAAAACCGCTGAAGGAGCGGGCGGAGCTCCTGGGGGCCCCGCCTGCCCCACCTGTCTTGCCTGCTTGTGCGGCTTTGCACAGCAAGAGGCTGACAGCTCGCAAGGCAGAGGATGCAGCTGGAGCTGCTGCCCCATCTGGGAAGCCCCTCAGTGGCAAAGAGGGGTTGAAAGTGGATAAATTGTTAAAAATTCAAGGAACCTTGGTTGCCCCAGAGAAAGAAAGGCAACCATCAATCCCAGAGATCTTTTCTGGAAAATGCACTGGGCTACAACTGAAGGAGCAAGGTACGCCTCTCCCCCTGTACTCCCCGCTGCCCCTCTCCCCCTGGCTACACCAGTGATAGGTGAACATAGCTCTTTTTCAGAGACAGTGGTAACTGGTTCATTGTGCCAAACGGAATTGGAAAAGGAAAGGGGAAACCTCATGGATATGGGAGAAACAGCGGGGGCTGGTACCAGGGCCGGGACACAGGGTTTGATACCCAGTACTGCTGCATTGTGTGTTGATGGCTTGAATAAGGGTGACAAGTGCTGTCCCCTGGGGATGGGACAGGATCTAGGGGCAGTAGGAGGATCCCCCGAAGCAGCCGAAATTTTTTGTTCTTTGACTGATGACTCTGATCTCTCAGGCCTTAGTGAAGAAATGACTTTAGAGACTCTGCTCCCTACTCATCGGGGGACAGCCAGAGTGGGAAAAAGGTGAAACCCTCGACACATAAACATCTCTCCCTCTCAAAAAGACGGAGTGAAAGAGCAAGAAGGAGCAAGAAGGACTCCAGACCGGAGTTAAGCACCTCCAAACAACTGAAGTGGGACTATTCTGCAACCCGCCAGATTTATAGCGATGTGGAGGGAGAGAGATCTGGTACACCACGGGGAGCTCCACTACCTGAAATGAATCCTGCTCCCACATTGGACACAATCTTCTCCATGCTGAAGCAGATGCAATCAGAGGCAAGGGTTGAACATAAGAGAGCACATCTAGCCACAAAGAAGATACAAAGCGCAGTACGAAAAGTCACCAAAATTTGCTCCGAGATGGCAGAGCGGGTCGCCTTAGTGGAGGAGCGGACAGCGGCAGCAGAAACAGTAGTGGCAACAATCGAGAAAAAACAAAAACTTCAAGAAACACAGCTTGTCGACGTGATGTGGAAGATTGAGGATTTTGAGAACCGACAGAAATCATTCAACGGGCATACCTTTTTTGTCTGCCCAGACTTTTGCCATGTGACAGTCGAGAGGAGATGGAGACTTCGGCAATTATTTTCTCCCTTTCAACAGATTGGATGTCAAGTATTTTTGCTAAATCTGGCCCGTCTCAAGGTGATCTTCAAAGGAAATACCCGGACTTTTCTCTCGGAGGTCAAGGCACAAGAATATTTGAAGGAAATATCTAATGAAACTGGACCGGCATAAATTGAGCACTTTGCTAGGTCATACTGCACTCTTTCTCTTAGGGGATATTTCTTTCCTTGAAAATATGTCTTTAGGTTTCTTTAAAGGTCTATCTAGGCTCGCTGTGTTGGGGATCTTTCCCCTCTGTTGTTGGATGTTTTTTTTCCCCTTTTTCCTTTTCTTTTTTCTTTTTTTCTTTGGTGTCTTTTCTGGGCTTGAAAAGGGGCTGAGCGGTTCAGGGTGGGGGGCATTGGAAGTAGTGGCGGCTTGTGGGTTTGCACCAACACCAGGGTCAAGATTGACCCTTTTGCTCATGGTATGGGGGGGTGGGAGGGGGGTGGGATTGGGGAGGTGGGGGGAGGGGGTTCAGGCAGGGGGGTTGAGTTTTTGGCGGTAACCTTCAGGCGTTTTTACTTTGTATTAAAAAATGATTAGTTTAAGAATTGCCTCAATTAATATTTGTGGCTTAAATAATTTTCCGAAAAGACAGAGGGTTAATATTGATATACAGTACTTAAAAGCCTATATACTCTGTATCCAGGAAACCCATGTGGAAGGGTCTCAGAAACATCTATTGGAACTCACTGGGTATCAAGTTATTTCCAGAACGCTGCAAGGTACCCGCACGGGAGGGGTGGCGATACTCGCATGTAAGGGCAAGATTCGATTTAATAGATCTAAGGCAGATAAACTCGGGAGATGGGCCATTGTAGAATGCATACATGATGGAGGGGGGTTTACACTCTGCTCTATATACGGCCCTGTCACCGATGATTCAGCATTATTGGACTGGATTAGTGTTGAATTGGTGGGGATTTCAATATTAATCTAAAAAGGAGGCCTTGTTATCAAGTGCTGCAATGTATCAAGGGCATAAGCCCAAGGTTTTCCAAGTATTGGCTCAGCTGGTTAATCTACATGGGCTTCTTGACGTATGGGCTGACAAAGAACCACTAGACCCAGGCTATACCTGTTATTCCGCACCTCATCAGGTCCATGCATGCCTAGACTACTTTTTTATATCTAGTAGGTTGATCTCTGCCTCTCGCATATTTAAATATCCATGGGTGATGTCCGACCATAACCCCCTTGTATTAGAACTTGATATGCATGCGACCTTACAAGCTAAAGGGGGATGGTCATTTGAAAGGGCTCTGCTGCTGGATGAGGAGTATATTTCATATATTAGGGAGTGGATTCCGCTATTTATGGCTGAAAATCTAGGGACTGCTCCCATTGAAGACTAGCTAAGGTTATTAAAAAAATTGTCTCACCCGTACAACATGACTTCATCCCGGGAATGGGCACTACTAACCACATTCGCCGGGTAATCACTCTATTTGATGTGGCCAAAATCCAAGGAGACCCTATGGCGTTGTTGTTATTAGACGCTGAGAAAGCGTTTGATAGGGTCTCCTGGCCCTATCTGTGGGCGATATTGGAGAAGAAGGGTCTAGGCGCGGATTTTATATCGTGGGTTAAGATGCTGTATATCAAACCTACGGCTAAAATCTCTCTAATGGGGGAGAATTGGAGATGGTTAATATCCAGCGGGGGACAAGGCAGGGCTGTCCGTCTTCTCCCTTATTATTTGCCCTCTACATAGACCCTTTAATCCTCCGGATTCAAGGTAATGCCTTAATTTTACCAATGGTAACTAGGGGCTGGGAGACGAAAATTCTTGCTTACACAGATGACCTTGCGATTGCTACCCCCGCCCCTAGTGAAGCAGTTAGGGAGATTGAAGAGGAGGCCGATTGCTTTGGACACATTACGGGATACAGACTTAATAGGTATAAAACCCAAATACTTATAAATGAAAACATTAAGTTCGAGGATACCCGGGTGGTCAGGGGCGTAACACAGGCCCCCGCAGCCCCCATGGTGCGGGTGGGCCCCCAAGCTCCATGGGGCCCCCTCAGCACAGCACTCTGGCCAGAGAGCTCACGTACCTTGCAGGGAGGCGCCCTCAAGTTTCGTTACACCAGTGCGGGTGGTCCCTAACGCAACAAACCTGGGCGTTAATATTAGTGCTGATTCGGATGATGTGGTTAAGGGCAATTTGGGTCCATTAATTAACAAAACCAAAGCCGAGTTGTCAAGATGGAATAATCTCAGACTCTCCCTGATTGGAAGGTGCAACTTAATCAAAATGATGTTTCTTCCAAGAGTTTTGTATTTCTTTAGAGCTATACCCCTTGAGGTGGATAATTCATGGTTCAAGGCTCTGGACAGTATGATTGGGCGGTTTCTCTGGGCATACGCCAGGCCACGGAGGGCTCTGAAGTTCCTCTCCCTTCCCAGGGAACGGGGCGGGTGGGCCGTTCCAAACTTTTGGTTGTATTACTGGGCCTCGGCACTACAACAATTAACACCACTGTTGTTTGATCCACCTCAAGAAGAGCTCAGCCGAAATACGGTTCCCTCATGTTTTGAATTAACCATTGGAGCTATAGTTCGCGGCTCCTTGTTCGGGCAATTAGAATTCGGCTATTTTAAAAAGGTTAGGTTTAAGACACTTATATATGCTTTCAGAGTATGGACTAGTGTTAGGAAAAAACTCGGGATTGGTCGCTTCAGTTTCTATACCCCTTTTTTTGATAACCCTCTCTTACCGGATATATTTCATGACCCGTATATTAAGCGATGGAGGACAAATCTTGGTCCATTTATTTTTGGGGAATTCTTTTTTGATAATAGTTTTACAACTTTTGAAAATATGAGGAGTAAATTTCCCTTGGGGAATAACGAATTCTTTAAATTCCTGCAAATTAGGGATTTTATAGGAAAGAAAAGGGGAGGTGGGGAGGGGTTTAACAGGTGTCAACTTGTAGATGTACTAGCTAGGCACAAACCTAGGATCGGAGACATATACAAACTATTAAATGATAGGATGGCGGATGTTATAGAGAAGCACACTGCTCGATGGGCGAGGTCACTACAATCAACAGAAGAGGAGGCCCACTCCTCCTTTGAAATAGCCTGGTCATTACTTATATCTCCCAACCTCCAGATCCAACATTATAAGACGTGGTTCAATTTATATATCACCCCGGCTAAAATTAGTAAATGGGGGGGAGTTCCTGGCGCAAACTGTCCACGGTGTCAAGAAATATGGGCAGATCTGGTACATATGCTGGTAGAATGTCCGGGTCTGGAGAATCTGAGAAGGGAGATATCTCCTTTTTTCGAGGTACAATTAAACCTGCGGATCAAGGTTACCCCCCGACTGATCTTGCTGGGAGTCCAGGAGCAAGAGCAAGAGGCTCTTCCCTTGGTTCTACCATCAGCTCCGTTTTTATTTTTAGCTATGGCGGTATTTAGACTGTGCCTGGCAACTGCTTGGCTCGACCCGGCACCTCCATCATTTAGTCACTGGTTGGTTCGGCTAATCTCAGTGTATCAAATCGAGAGGGTTGTATATGCACACAAAGGTGTCCGAGCTCGGAAAATGGGGCTTCAAATCTGGGCCCTCAGAGAGAGTGGCTTATATCCCAAGGACAGGAATGAAATTTGTGTTATGGAATTTTTGATATGTTATGATGTTGTTAGTATATATGTAAGTCTTACTATTTCTCCGGGCTACTTACTCAACCTGTATCCGGTTATCTGTTTCTATTGTTTTGTATTTGCTTGGATGGGATTGTGGGAGGGAAATTTAATGTTTTGAAAAATGCAATAAAGACGGTTAAAAAAAAAAAAAATACAAAATACAGCTCTAGGCTTGGACAGAGTTTGCGGAGTTCTGCTACGTGGAGCTTTGCGAAGTGCCGAAAAAATTCCAAGCAGCAGAATGCCGGCCGTTGCGCCGATGAAATAAACAGCAGTGCTCTGAAGTATAGTGCAAAATCAGCTGTAATGTAAAGTATCCCCACTCATGGCAATGCTACAGAAGTGTCCACTCAAGCCCATGATGAACCAGTGTCGGATGGTGCCCACACAACCCCTGCTCTATCATACAGACTCACCAACTGCTTGGCAGCTTCCAGCACTGACTCATCCTCATACTCTTTGGTGGTCTCGCCTCTGTGCAGCGCGCTCCTCACCCGGAGCTCCTGCCGGTCATGCAACAGCTGCAGCTCACACAGACCAGCCAGGCTGCCCCGCAGACATCCCCACAAATGGCTGAGGTCTCCACTGGGGCTGATGGAGAAGGTGCTCCGTGGGGTGGGCTCTATGTTGCTTAGCAGCTACCACCAGACTACAGCCTTCCGAGTACAGGCATCTCTGCTGCAGCAAGTCACGTGCCTTTTTTGCACCTACATTGGACAGCAGTAGCACAGCAGGGACCATGGCTGGCAGCTTTGCATAAACGCGCCTTCAGTAACGTTTTCCTTATTTACATAATATATTATACAACTGCAGCAGTCACGTTGTGCCCCACCTACCGCCTGGAGTACCACACTTAGTTTACAAACAGCCCACCCCTACCCCTCACCTTGTCTGATGGTCTTGACCAGCATGGGCTCCTTGGTCTCCTGGAACAGATGCTGCACGTCATACCTCAACAGCACAGACACCGAGACCCCACCCACCTCCAGCAGTAGCTCCCTGGCCACCAGGCTGCCCTTGATGCACCACAGGGCGGTCACCTCACTCCCTCTCCCAGAACTCCCTGTGCTCTGCACCCCCCAGCAGCAGCAGTGCCAACCCATGGCTGCCAGGGGCTCGGCTCACGGTGCAGCCATTCACCCTGCCAGTCCAGTGGCTCTTCTTCTGGATCAACTCGGTCATGATGGCGAGAGGCTCTCATGGGCACTGGACAGGTACCCCCCAGGGGCGAAAGGTTCACAGAACAGGGGCTCCGCCAGATACACGCGGCGAGCATGCCCTGCAGCAGGAACTCAGCTTTCATGTTCTGCGGACTCGCACCCTCCAGAAGAAGAACTATTCCATTCTGCTCAAGGGTAAGTGGGCTTGCACTGCACCATCAGGTGCCTGCCTCCAGCAGCCCTATCTCCCCGGTGGTCACTTTCTGCCCTGCCTCGGGCTAGTCTGGTGAATTGTCTGCAACTCCTTTAAGAGTGTAAGGCTGCTCGCTGCTGTTTGCTGCTCCAGTCAGAAGCGGAACCACTCTCAGTTAAGTATCCTTCCCATAAAGCTGAGGACAGTGTGATGCTCCTGGGGCACCTTTGAGAGAATTCTGGCTTCAATTGCATTTTTAAGAATGTCCAAAGGGCTCAGTGTTACCACTTTTTGAGCACGGAAATGCATCAGTTTTAATATAACATTACTAGCCACCTCTCCGCCCCAGTGGATTTTAATACTTTTAGTCATTTTTGTGATTCTCATGTGTATAGTTCTATTAATGTTGGCTGTAGAAACAGGTGTGGGTGGTAAACTCCGCCACGCGATGATGGGCGGGGTTTTTGCCTGAACTCCGCGCTCCAAGCGGAGCCAGGAAAACTTAGCAAACTCCACCAGTGGAGCAGAGTTTACCGCCCACCACTAATGAACTCATACTTCCATGTGATGAGTGTGTACATGCATGCTGTAGTGTGCATATTAATGAGTATTTAGAGCAGTATCTGTCAGGTATAGTGGAAGAAAATGTTGACTAAAGGGGAATCCAGGTGATAACATATGAGTACCTGCAGAATTTTAGTAAAGGGCCCATATACTGACAACACAGTGCATACATGCCTGTGGGACTTTACACATTAGCCTTATATCTCACCAAAGCCTATAAGGTAATGGAAATGTGTATAATACAGGCCATTTGATCTGTGGGGCATGAGTCAGGCATGTTACAGCATTGCCATGTGTGGAATGCTTACATGCCCCACATACACTCATACCTATTAAGGGCCTCATCTACAACAAATTGCTGTAGGGCAGCGCCACAATACTTCATGCTGAGCTGCCCTACACATAAGGAAAGTTGCAGAAATGTGCCCTAATAATCAGATTCCTGTCCTTTTCACCTGTGCTGCGCACAATGGGCTGCCATGTATCAACGCATTGGGTATGAGACAGGTGATGATACGTGTGCCATAAGTCTCTACACCATAGCTGGCACAACAGTAGCACAGCATATTAAGAGGCATACAGCATGTGGGCATGCACACCTTGCTAATCATTTCAGATGGCAATTTGGGCTTGTAATTAGCACATGGACCTTTATCTTCCTCCTGTCATGAATCTACATGTACAGTGCAGCTCATCTCCGCAGACTGATGATGCCCCTTGCACATCTCACAGCAAACCATTTCAGCAAACACACACAATCGTTACCGATCACAGTAAAAATGAGGTGACACTCACTGGTAGCATTGGCATCTCTGAATGTTGCAATCTCTGCACGAGTGAATGGGTTTGGTCCACCTACAAGACAAAATCATGGTACATAGCTGTGTGAATGCTGAACATTTACACTGTGTACATATCTTCACAAATGCCTGGTATTGTCTGTACATTGGACTTGTAGCACAAGGCGCATCTGGAATGATCTCATGATGGACATTTGTATTCCATGTTCCAGAGTATTCAGATGATAGCAGTCACATCACATATGAGGTGCACAGAGTTCAGACAAGGTACAAGCCCAGCCTAGATTGTAACATGGTGCTAGGGTACATGGCTTTGATGCCTTTATGAACAATCAAAATTGATTGTCCACACAGAGTATGACAGTGATGGAGCCTTCTCAAGTTCACACATAAACTCTAGCAGGCTACACACATCAGACTATAGCCATGCTTGTTTGTCTTGTTCACTTAGGGCCAGATGTACTACCATAGCATTTTGCGACTCGCAAATTGCGACAAATTGCGAGTCGCAATTTGCGAGTCGCAAAATGCTATGTACAACAGTGTCTGAGACACTGTTTGCGATTCCCAATGGGGTCGCAAATTGCATGCCTCATGAAAATTAATGAGGCTGTCGCAATTTGCGACCCCATTGGGAATGGATAGCACTCCCAGGGATGGTGGCCTGCTGGGGTCAGCAGACCACCATGTCTGGGACTGCTTTGTCAATAAAGCAGTTTTTTTTCCAAATGCATCCCGTTTTCCTTAAAGGAAAACGGTATGCATTTAAAAAAGAAAAATCAAACTTTTCAGTTTCATTTTTTAAGGGCATTGTTGGAAATGGCCCTTTTTGCAGGGTTATCCCAAAACTTTTTGCTTCTTCCTCCTATTTTTTCCTGACCTGCTGGTGTTGGCTATAGGACTCTGGGCACTTTACCACTGCTGATCAGTGCTAAAGTGCATATGCTCTCTGTGTAAATTGTTATTGTGATTGGTTCTCCCTGATTGGCGTATTTGTTTTACCAGCAGGTCCCTAGTAAACTGCACTGAGTGTGCCAGGGCTGGTAAATCAAATGCTACTAGTGGGCTTGCAGCACTGATTGTGCCACCCACATGAGTAGCCCTGATAAGCAGTAGCGGTCCGTGGTAGGAGTGCTGGCCGGGCGGTGATGTGGGGTGGGGGAGGGGCAGGGTGGGGGGTAGTAAACCACGGATTACGGCCGCATACAGGTAAGTAAACATTTAAATAAATAAAACGAATTTCGTTGTGAGCGCTGCATCGCCAAATGCGATGCAGTGCGCGCAACGAAATTCGTTTTATTTATTTAAATTACTTACCTGTATTTGGCCGTAATCTGTGGTTTACTACCCCCCACCCTGCCCCTCCCCACCCCATGTCACCGCCCGGCCGGCACTCCTACCACAGACCGCTACTGCTGAAAAGATTCTCAGGCCTGCCACCGCGGGGCCTGCACACAGTTTGTTAACTGCCATGTCGACTTGGCAAGGGCACCCACTTGCCAGGCCCTAACCTTCCCTTACATATAGGGCACCCCTATGGTCGGCCCAAGGTACCCCCTGGGCAGGGTGCAGTGTATGTGAAAGGTAGGACATGTACTGGTGTGTGTAACACATCCTGATAGTGAAATACTGCCAATTTCGTTTTTCACTATTGAAAGGCTATCTTGCCCCATAGGACGGAATGGGGAATGCTTTGTAACATTTTACAAGCATATCTTCCCATAGGGATAAGATGGAAAATGGAGTTTGGTATCCCTGAACTCAGGATTTAATAACACATCTTTTAGTAAAGATGGTTTTTAAATTGTGTGTTTGAAAATACCACTTTTGGAAAGTGGCTATTTTCTTGTTCAGCCATCCTGTGTGCCTCTGCCTGTTTGTGGATTGACTGTCTGGCTTTGGAGTGACAGGGGCTGGGGAGGTGCAGTGGCTCCAGGAGTCTGGATGAGTCAGCACTAGGCTGAATAGGCCTGATCTGCATTTGGAGTGGTGGGAGGAGTAGCACCTTTACCTGAATAGGGCTGTGCCTGCCTTCCACAATGCTGGCTCCGCCCTCCTGTGGTGTGTCTGGAACCAAGGCTCACACTGACAATGGATGTTGTTGTGCCCTTGCAGAGTGCCCCCCAGAACTGGTTTGAACTGGGCTCAGAGCCCCTTGCACAAAGAGAACAAAGACATTTTGGGGTATAAGTATTAGACCTAAAACCCCTGAACTTTAGATCATTCCTGGAATTGAAGAGGAACCTTTGCCAAGGAGACGAGCTGAAGAGACTGAGGAGAACTACTGCCCTTGCTGTGTGTCTGGGGTTGGCCTGCAGTTGCTGTTTCTGCCAAGGAAAGAGAAGGACTTTGCTGCGTGCTGTGTCCCCTGCTTGAAGGAGATCTCCAAGGGCCTGAAGTGTGCTGGCCTCCTGTTCTGAAGTCTCAGGGACACAAAGACTTCACCCCAGATCCCCTGAACTCTGCTGCTGTGAGTTCTAGCCTGCCAAGAGGTGCCTGTGCCAGTTTTGGGCCTCTGAAGGTTGCTGCTGCTGTTTGGGAGCTGGAAGAAAGAAGAAACATGAAGAACTGCTAAAATCGATGCATCGCCCTTCCTGCGGCTGTTTTCTCGACGCATCTCCACGGCGCGAGAAGAATTTCCACGCATTGCTGTGCCGCTGCGAAAACCATCGCAGCGCCTGTCGCCGCTGCAAGAATCAACGCATCGAGGGATCGTGGCTGAAGAGGACCGACGCAGCGCCGCTCGACGTCGCCGCATCGATCGCCGACGCATCCCGGATTTCCACGCATTGTACCTGTGCGGCACGCTTTCCCGATGCATCACCTGCGAACCGGAACCATCACTAAGAATCGACGCATCACTCCCCATACAGACCGGATTCGACGCAACTCGTCCTCTGCGTGTCGCAGAACTGTCGCATCGCCTCCCCAAGGTCTCAGGAGTGTTGCATCTCTTTGTTTTCCGACTCTGCGGCTGTTTGGCTTTTTGAACTTTGACGCATCTACAGGTACTTTGGTGAAAAGTCACGCATCCATAGTTTTCTATGATACAAGTTATTGAAACCTTTTGAAGGTCATATTTTTAACTGTGTATGTTGGATTTTTGTCGTTTTGGTCTTGTTTAGTTTAGATAAAGATACTTTATTTTTCTAAACTGGTGTTGTGTCCATTTGTGGTGTTTTCACCGTGTTACTGTGAGTGTTGGTACAAATACTTTACATATTGCCTTTGGGAGAAGCCTGTCTGCTCGTGCCAAGCTACCAAGGGGGTGAGCAGGGGTTATCTAGTGTGTGTATCCCCCTTACCCTGACTAGAAGCAAGGATCCCTATTTGGACAAAGATACCTACCTCTGCCAACTAGAGACCCCCTTTTCTAACAGGCATGCATTCCCAAAGGGGAAGGGGTCCCATGGGGACCCCTTCCCGTTTGCAAGTGCCTTACAACCCTTCTGAGAAGTGTGGTAAACTGCGAGTGTTTTGCGACCGCAATTGCAGTCGCAAAACATTCATACATGGGTTCTGGACTCACTATTAGGAAGGGACGCCCTTGGCACGCCCCTTCCTAATAGTGAGTCGCTAACCCTATTTTGCGAGTCGCTAATTGATTAGCGACTCGCAAAATAGGGTTGGTACATTGGCCACTCATTTTTTGCGATCGCAAATAGGCCTAAACCCCTTTGCGACGGCAAAAAAAGGTCGTACATATATATATACATATACGTATATATATATATATATATATATATTATCTACTGGCGGTCGCCAGTAGATAGTTATAGTTAGGACCTATTTTCCATAGGAAATCCGCAACATTCTATTTGAAATAACGTTGGCGCCGGTTGACGAATCTTCGCGAAATTTTCCAACTTGTTGGGGCGCTCCGGTCCGCTCCTATCCTGAAAGTCTCGGGGTGATTCGTCAAGCGGGGGCCGAGAAAAAAGGGGGATCCCAAAACGTGTTTTCCCCATGCAATTTTCCATAGGAACCTTTAGTCGCAGCTACAGCCCGAACTGCTGAACGGAATTACACCAAATTTGGCAAAAAGGTAGCCCTTGGTTCAGTGTCGTGCCTTTTGCTTAAATGGTGTAAATCCGTTCAGTAGTTCCTGAGAAAATCAAAAGTAAAGTCACATATATATCTATGGCCGAGATGGGTCCGCGTACCCTCCCGATCACGAGCTGCTTGCTAATTGGCTGTCAAGTGGCTGTCAACACTCCAAATCAGGAAGTGTTGGCAGCCATTTTATGCCTCGGTAGAACCAAGGCACAGAAACAAGTGCGCAAAACGCACAAAGGGGGCAGGGTAGAAACACCCTGACCCCCTAGGTCTGCTCAGGGGGTCCCACAAGGACCCCCTGGGCAGAAAAAAGCATTTTTTTTTAAAATCGGCGGGATGCGCGGATCCCGCCATGATTAGAGGCACAGAAACACGTCGCCAAACGCAACAAGGGGGCAGGGTAGAAACACCCTGAACCCCTAGGTCTGCTCAGGGGGTCCCACAAGGACCCCCTGGGCAGAAAAAAGCATTTTTTTTTTTAAAAAAAATCAGCGGGATGCGCTTAGGGTGCGCGGATCTTGCCGATAAAAAAAATCGAAGCGCGCTTCGAAGCTATTTTGCCCCGGGTGGCCCAAGTCCCGGGGGCATGCGGGAGGTGGGTTTATATTTTATGTGGGGGGCCTCTAAGGCCCCCCAAGCCCCGGGGACCGCAAATAAAAAATGCTGCGGGAGGGCTCTCCGCCCTCCTGCTGCCCCGGGGACCACCACCTCCCCGGGGCTTCTTTTTTTTTCTTAATTACATGTGTGGGGGGGCTCCAGCCCCCCCACACACCCCAGGGACCGCCACCTCCCCGGGGCACTTAGAAAACAAATGTGGGGGTCCGTTTCGGACCCCCGAAGCCCCGGGGACCACCACCTCCCCGGGGGTGTGCAATTGAAGGGAGGGGGGCCGCGCGCCCCCCTCCTGGAGCCTGTGGTGGCCCTGGGGACCGCCACCCCCCAGGGCCGGCTCCTGCAGTGTCCCAGGGTGCCTACCCCTGGGACACTGTAGTTGCTATGACAAGACGGGAGCCTCGCGGCTCCCGTCCTGTCATAGCAAACTGCTTTGGTTTTGGAACAGAGAGCAGGAAACCTGCTCTCTCTTCCAAAACCAAGCACATTGCTTTTCCACACGGGGAGCTACATGTTAGCAGCTCCCCATGTGGAAAAGCAATGCCGGCTCCCGCAGGAGGCGGGGAGCCGGCATGGTCCGTGGGGGAGTTGGGGTCCCCCCACGGACCCCAAAGGATAGGGCCAGCCCCGGGGGATGGGGTCCCCAGGGCAAGTAGTGGCCCGGGAGGGGGGCAACGTGGCACCCCTTCACAAATTAGGATTTTTTTTTTTTTAAAAGGCCGGCCCCGGGGGATGGGGTCCCTGGGGCCTAAGGAGGCCTGAGGAGGGGGGCAACGCAGCCCTCCTCCATGAAAATAAAATTTTTGAAAAAGGTGGCAATGACCCGGGGGATGGGGTCCCCGGGCCAAAATTGGCCACGGGAGGGGGGCCCACGCGGTCCTCTTCAATCCTGAGGGTCCCTGGGGGCCAACTAGCCCACCAAGGTACGTCCAGAAAGTGCCACAGAGCTGCGTTGCAGAGAGGTGGAAAAAGGGGCATGGCCTCAGAACACCTCTCTGCAACGCAGCCCCCTGGCGCATATTGGAGGTTCCTGGTGGGCTAGTTGGGCCCCAGGGACCCTCGGGATTGAGGAGGAATTAATTTTCCAACTTAAAACGTGCCACAGGGCGTGTTTGCAGACATGTCACCTCAGGCCCCACCCCCTTCCTTCACCATTGTGCAAATATTCCTCTAAAATCAGCCGAACTACGAATTCCGATTTACTCACCTGTTATCAGGAGAGACCTCAGTGCTGCATCTTTCAGCCCAGTACTAATCCTGAAAAGTAATTTTAACCGTACTTACCAGTAACTTGAATTTCCTTCCATAGGCTAACATTGACTGGTTTCACTTGGAAATTCTTCTAAGTGTGGAGTTTTGGAACTTTAAAATATTCCTCTAAAATCAGCCGAAATACGAATTCCGATTTACTCACCTGTTATCAGGAGAGACCTCAGTGCTGCATCTTTCAGCCCAGTACTGGTCCTGAAAAGTAATTTTAACCGTACTTACCAGTAACTTGAATTTCCTTCCATAGGCTAACATTGACTGGTTTCACTTGGAAATTCTTCTAAGTGTGGAGTTTTGGAACTTTAAAATATTCCTCTAAAATCAGCCGAAATACGAATTTCGATTTACTCACCTGTTATCAGGAGAGACCTCAGTGCTGCATCTTTCAGCCCAGTACTGATCCTCAAAAGTAATTTTAACCGTACTTACCGGTAACTTGAATTTCCTTCATAGGCTAACATTGACTGGTTTCACTTGGAAATTCTTCTAAGTGTGGAGTTTTGGAACTTTAAAATATTCCTCTAAAATCAGCCGAAATACGAATTCCGATTTACTCACCTGTTATCAGGAGAGACCTCAGTGCTGCATCTTTCAGCCCAGTACTGGTCCTGAAAAGTAATTTTAACCATACTTACCAGTAACTTGAATTTCCTTCCATAGGCTAACATTGACTGGTTTCACTTGGAAATTCTTCTAAGTGTGGAGTTTTGGAACTTTAAAATATTCCTCTAAAATCAGCCGAAATACGAATTTCGATTTACTCACCTGTTATCAGGAGAGACCTCAGTGCTGCATCTTTCAGCCCAGTACTGATCCTCAAAAGTAATTTTAACCATACTTACCGGTAACTTGAATTTCCTTCATAGGCTAACATTGATTGGTTTCACTTGGAAATTCTTCAAAGTGTGGAGTTTTGGAACTTTAAAATATTCCTCTAAAATCAGCCGAAATACGAATTCCGATTTACTCACCTGTTATCAGGAGAGACCTCAGTGCTGCATCTTTCAGCCCAGTACTGATCCTCTAAGTAATTTTAACCGTACTTACCGGTAACTTGAATTTCCTTCATAGGCTAACATTGACTGGTTTCACTTGGAAATTCTTCTAAGTGTGGAGTTTTGGAACTTTAAAATATTCCTCTAAAATCAGCCGAAATACGAATTCCGATTTACTCACCTGTTATCAGGAGAGAACCCAGTGCTGCATCTTTTAGCCCAGTACTGATCCTCAAAAGTAATTTTAACCGTACTTACCAGTAACTTGAATTTCCTTCCATAGGATATCATTGCCTGCTTTTTGCTGAAAAAGTTTCTAAGTGTTGATTTTTGAAACATACAAATATTCCTCTAAAATCAGCCGAAATTCGAATTCTGATTTACTCACCTGTTATCAGGAGAGACCTCAGTGCTGCATCTTTCAGCCCAGTACTGGTCCTGAAAAGTAATTTTAACCATACTTACCAGTAACTTGAATTTCCTTCCATAGGCTAACATTGACTGGTTTCACTTGGAAATTCTTCTAAGTGTGGAGTTTTGGAACTTTAAAATATTCCTCTAAAATCAGCCGAAATACGAATTCCGATTTACTCACCTGTTATCAGGAGAGACCTCAGTGCTGCATCTTTCAGCCCAGTACTGGTCCTGAAAAGTAATTTTAACCGTACTTACCAGTAACTTGAATTTCCTTCCATAGGCTAACATTGACTGGTTTCACTTGGAAATTCTTCTAAGTGTGGAGTTTTGGAACTTTAAAATATTCCTCTAAAATCAGCCGAAATACGAATTCCGATTTACTCACCTGTTATCAGGAGAGAACCCAGTGCTGCATCTTTTAGCCCAGTACTGATCCTCAAAAGTAATTTTAACCGTACTTACCAGTAACTTGAATTTCCTTCCATAGGATATCATTGCCTGCTTTTTGCTGAAAAAGTTTCTAAGTGTTGATTTTTGAAACATTCAAATATTCCTCTAAAATCAGCCGAAATCCGAATTCCGATTTACTCACCTGTTATCAGGAGAGACCTCAGTGCTGCATCTTTCAGCCCAGTACTGATCCTGAAAAGTAATTTTAACCGTACTTACCGGTAACTTGAATTTCCTTCATAGGCTAACATTGACTGGTTTCACTTGGAAATTCTTCTAAGTGTGGAGTTTTGGAACTTTAAAATATTCCTCTAAAATCAGCCGAAATACGAATTCCGATTTACTCACCTGTTATCAGGAGAGACCTCAGTGCTGCATCTTTCAGCCCAGTACTGATCCTCAAAAGTAATTTTAACCGTACTTACCAGTAACTTGAATTTCCTTCCATAGGATATCATTGCCTGCTTTTTGCTGAAAAAGTTTCTAAGTGTTGATTTTTGAAACATACAAATATTCCTCTAAAATCAGCCGAAATCCGAATTCTGATTTACTCACCTGTTATCAGGAGAGACCTCAGTGCTGCATCTTTCAGCCCAGTACTGGTCCTGAAAAGTAATTTTAACCGTACTTACCAGTAACTTGAATTTCCTTCCATAGGCTAACATTGACTGGTTTCACTTGGAAATTCTTCTAAGTGTGGAGTTTTGGAACTTTAAAATATTCCTCTAAAATCAGCCGAAATACGAATTCCGATTTACTCACCTGTTATCAGGAGAGACCTCAGTGCTGCATCTTTCAGCCCAGTACTGATCCTGAAAAGTAATTTTAACCGTACTTACCGGTAACTTGAATTTCCTTCATAGGCTAACATTGACTGGTTTCACTTGGAAATTCTTCTAAGTGTGGAGTTTTGGAACTTTAAAATATTCCTCTAAAATCAGCCGAAATACGAATTCCGATTTACTCACCTGTTATCAGGAGAGAACCCAGTGCTGCATCTTTTAGCCCAGTACTGATCCTCAAAAGTAATTTTAACCGTACTTACCAGTAACTTGAATTTCCTTCCATAGGATATCATTGCCTGCTTTTTGCTGAAAAAGTTTCTAAGTGTTGATTTTTGAAACATACAAATATTCCTCTAAAATCAGCCGAAATCCGAATTCTGATTTACTCACCTGTTATCAGGAGAGACCTCAGTGCTGCATCTTTCAGCCCAGTACTGGTCCTGAAAAGTAATTTTAACCGTACTTACCAGTAACTTGAATTTCCTTCCATAGGCTAACATTGACTGGTTTCACTTGGAAATTCTTCTAAGTGTGGAGTTTTGGAACTTTAAAATATTCCTCTAAAATCAGCCGAAATACGAATTCCGATTTACTCACCTGTTATCAGGAGAGAACCCAGTGCTGCATCTTTTAGCCCAGTACTGATCCTCAAAAGTAATTTTAACCGTACTTACCAGTAACTTGAATTTCCTTCCATAGGATATCATTGACTGCTTTTTGCTGAAAAAGTTTCTAAGTGTTGATTTTTGAAACATACAAATATTCCTCTAAAATCAGCCGAAATCCGAATTCTGATTTACTCACCTGTTATCAGGAGAGACCTCAGTGCTACATCTTTCAGCCCAGTACTGGTCCTGAAAAGTAATTTTAACCGTACTTACCAGTAACTTGAATTTCCTTCCATAGGCTAACATTGACTGGTTTCACTTGGAAATTCTTCTAAGTGTGGAGTTTTGGAACTTTAAAATATTCCTCTAAAATCAGCCAAAATACGAATTCCGATTTACTCACCTGTTATCAGGAGAGATCTCAGTGCTGCATCTTTCAGCCCAGTACTGATCCTCAAAAGTAATTTTAACCGTACTTACCAGTAACTTGAATTTCCTTCCATAGGAATCCATTGTCTGGTTTTCAGCAGAAAAGTTTCAAAGTGTCAATTTTCACAAACTACAAATATTCCTAAAAAATCGCCTGTATGACTTAAACGCATTCTTTCAACTGTTTACAGGAGATGCACCAGTGCTGGATCCAGGATCCAACACTGAGTAAGAAAAAGTAACGATAACAGTTTTTAACTTCTAAGTGAATTTCCTTCCATAGGATAACATTGGTGATTCTATGAGAAAAAGTTTCTAAGTGTGAACTTTTAAAGTACAATAATATTCCTTAAAAATCACGACTGTAACCAAAACGCTTTTACTCAACTGTT
>CAWUFW010029993.1:0-18011 GCA_963921515.1 Calotriton arnoldi
TATCCCCTCGGTGTTCCAGCATCGATGAGCAATTTTTTACCCTCAATCCTCAGATTTTTTTGCAGTTCAAAATCTTAAAAATGAAAAAATCTGCAAAGGGAAAAAATTCAAAGGTGCTGGGTTTCGGGCGGTATTTAAATTTCAGAGTCAACCTATAGCTCACATGGTCGCCTGGATTGGGACATTTATTATAATTAATGGGGGTTTGGGCATTGAATTCTGTATCCTTTCTGTTTTGAGATAGGAGTGCATTTATACTAATATCATTTCATAAGATTTTGGGACCTTCTTTCCTTAGTAGAATGTGTGTTCCTCCTCCATACCCTTTAACTAGTCAAAAGGGCAATAAATAGTAACAGGAAATATTTAGCTCCTATAGCGTAACAAGTATTACAACACTGGAATGCGGAGAGCTCCAGGAAAAACCATTGAGTGTCTCAGGGTCAATAATGGGTTGTGAAGGCCGACAGGAGTACAGTGATGGAGCAGGGATCCCCCACTAGTCATTAGCAATAGTTGTAAGGGGGAGAAGCCCCCAGCATGACCAATCGCTCCTCAACCATCCGAAGGATGCAGTCTTCCTGCCCTCTCAGGGGCAGAACCCTCACTAGACACCAGGAATAGAATAAAGGTAAAACAGGAATGGGGTGTGGGATAGTTGTGTTGCATTAGACCGCGCCATTGACCCCTACCCTTTACACCTGATTTGCCTGCGTGAGAGGGGAAAATATCTGATAGACATCAGTGAAATGTTTTTTTAATAAAGGAATGTGGTAGGGGACTGACCCTTTCTGACATAGGGTGACTCCCTCATCTCTGAGCCGAAGACAGTCTTTCTTCTTCTTGCCTGGGGAGAGATTGAAGATTCACCCCCCTTTTGTCCACACAGGCATTACCAAAAGCCCACCAGACAACAGGGAATTGATTTTGAAAAAAGTTGAGTGGGTAGCTAGCTTGCCTGGGCATTGCCCCCCAAACCCACATCTGGGTCCAGGACAACCCTGGAAGTTTAAAGCGCAACCTGTCCCCATTGTTAGGGATGCAGAAATTTTACTAGATACTATCCCAGGAGGGCAGGAAGTGCACTGCACAATCAGGGGCAAAAGTGAGAAAGCTAATGATGTGGGGTAGAGATTGGGGCATTCACCCCCCTCGGCTGGCCATATATCAAAACTATGCTAAAAGTAAACCCAGTCATGCCATGGGTGATGACTGCATTACTCAGGATCTGGGCTGGCTGCCAACAAGGGAATCCTATCAACCCTGGACATTTCTGAAATCTAAAGACCCAAGGGAATCCAGAGTGGTGGGGCTTATGAAGATCACTTCATGTTGCTTTACCCAAACTGAGCTGAGAGCATCAAAATTGTCTCTTACTTGCAATGGAAATTGCTTCAGTTTTCAGGTTGTTGGTCTGGTGGTACCCAGTAAACCCCACTACCAAGGGCATTTCTCAAAACTAGAGAAACAGGATAACATGGCTGGCATGCCTTGCCTGTATCCTGGGGCAGCAAGTTCCCTTACCAGAATGCATTGCAAACGTCAACACTATGCTTAAAAACAATTTTCTTTCACTTACCATGCCAGTTCATTGAAGTATTTGGAATCTGGATTGACATTCACCTATGGAAGCCTACCAACCTTGAGAACTTCTAAAAAATAGAGACCTGGTGAAATACAAAGTATCTTGTGTTGATCCTAGCACATTGTCTTGCCAGGAATGCCTTGAGGTTGTTGAAAGTATGGCTAAAAAATTCCTCTTACTTGCAATTGGGGATCACTGCAGTATTCAGACTCTGACTCACCAGCACCTAAGGACCCCCACTAACCCTGGAAAGTTATGAAAACTAGAGATGCGGTGGAACCTGGGGTGGTATTACTCACATGGATTCTAGCATATTTCCTTAGCCATAATACCCTGCAAATGTAAACATATGGGTCCATATTTAGGTGGCAGAGTTCTTGGGTTCTTCCAACCAATGGCAAATGTAATACAATCCTGCATTCCCAAATATCTCCTGGGAAAAAAGTACTTCAAATTTGTGTTGGCCTAACACACACAATAGTAATGGTCTAAAACAATATCCATATTATCATTACATTGACTTCATGGAGTCCAATTGTTTACCAGTTCCTGTATGGGACAATAGGCCTACCCACAAATGTAGAGTATTACCTTCATCTGGAGACATTTTGGAATGGAGGAAAAGTAACACTTTTGCTCTCGGATGAAAGTTCACATAAATTCATAGAGATATAGTTTTTTTACCTATACTATGACATTTAAAGGCCACTAAGAGCAGGAAAACAAAGCAAGATGCAAGCAATCCACACCATCTTGAACTTCCCTGTGTATATAGTTTTCAGAAATGTCTAGGATTGGTAGGTTTCTCTGGGTGCGGCCCAACCATCGGTACAATGCTGCCACCATTTCACATGAATGTATGAGGAAATTAGTTTATTTAGTAATAGGGCCTTATGGCAATGGCGGTCGGTCAGACCGCCGACTGCCATAGTATCAGGCAGGAGACTGTCCGACAATGACTCGGCGGTCCTGCCCGTCCAATTATGATGAGACTGTCAGCACAGTGGTCGGAAAGTTCTTTTTACCACTGCAGCATGTGCTGTGGCCCATGTGGTGCCTGGCACACAGTGCATGGATGTGTGGGGAGACACTACATGTGCCACCAAGGCAACTTAGCAGTGGCCCACGGGGGCCTTGCTTGGGTCCCCCAAAGTCTGTTTCTATCTGCCTTTTCATTGTAGTCTGACCACCATGAAAAGGCAGTTGGAACAGGACATCATGATCCCTATGGCAGTGCCTGTGACAGAGCTTCAGAATGCATGGACTGAGTCCATCTACACCATCAGAAACTGTCAGCTCAATTCCTGACTAGCTCACAGTGCCTCACCTGAACCCCTAAACCAACAATGGTATCAGATGATTTTGGATAGCTCGAACATGATAGTCTGACCCGTAGGGAATCACAGAAACAGATCTTACCCCTTGCGTTGTTTACTTTTGCATGCCCATGGTAAAACAAAAGAAAGATACAAAGAGAGTATTCAATGCATTTATTGAAACTATCGTAATCTTGCATCGAAAAAAATGCACTGCAAATATTAGGCAGATAAAACAAAGCAAAGTAACCAGGATTATGAACATGATGGAAAGAATGAGCATTCTAACAATGGCAGTATTAGTGCTATATCTGTATTTCTATCTATAACTACCCTTACTCAGAGAATAATGGGTATAGCCTCTGCATGATCTCTTAGACTAGCCAGAGCCCCCATACCTGGATAACTTGACCACGTGATCGGCCTGAAGTGGATTAGCAATCCTTTGCTGCAGGATGGAAGCACAGTGTTCGCCGAGCTGCACGCCGAACACAGCAATTCGTCACAGGGCAGTGTAGACCAGAATGCTCCACTCTGACCTCCAGTAGGATAGGGGACAGTTTATATTAAAAAAAACACTGTGTTAGAGAAACAACTCTGGTGCAAAGATGTGTCTGTATGTTAGAATCTGTCGCTGCGCGGACAACATAAGCACAATTATATCGTGTTCTGTGTTCTAGCCTTGTACTGAGTGTACTGATTAAACAAGGAGAAAAGCTTTTTAAAAACAAGCAGCGTATTCTCAGAATAATATTGTGCAAGCAAAACATGTGAAATATAACCTTGCTAAAACTATGTCAGCCTAAAATGTCTAAAATGTAAAACTATGTGGGGAACCAATGCGGGTCTAGGTGGGAAATCACCACAACCCTGGGCCCATAAACCACAGATTTGATTAAGATTCAAAGGAAAAACCTTAATGTTTTATTTTGCATTTTGGTCCTTGTTGGACTTGGCCCTTTTTGGAGGGTCATCCCTGAACTTTTTGCCTTCCTCCTAGTCTTTTTTCTGACCTGGTGTTGGTGGTTTTAGGACTCTGGGCACTTTAGCACTGCTGTCCAGTGTAAAGTGCGTGTGCTCTCTGTGGTAAACATGGTAAGATTGGTCTACACCTGTTTGGCGTATTCAATTTACCTGTCAGTCCCTTGTAAAGTGGTATCTCAGATACCCAGGGCCAGTAAATTAAATGCTACTGGTGGGCCTGCAGCGCTGCTTGCGCCACCCACCAAAGTAGCCTTTCAAACCTGTCTCAGGCCTCTGCCATTGCAGGGCCTGTGCGCGCAGTTTTACTGCCGCTGTGACATGGCACCTAAAGTGTGTGCCACATCTGTGACCCCCCTTTTACTGCATGTCAGTCACCCCTAAGGTAGGCCCTAGCTAGCCCTATGGGCAGGGTGCATTGTAGGTAAATGGTAGGACATGTACCTTAAGTGTGTGACATGTCCTGGTAGTGACAAACAGCCATTTTGGTTTCTCACTGCTGGGAGGCTGCCCTCTCATAGGAATGCATTGGGGATTCCCTGATAAGTGTTTCAGTGGTAATTCCTGATATGAGAGGAGCAGCGTGGTCAAGTTTGGTATGTTTGGAATCGTGATAATAAATGCTGCGTAATGGTGTGCGCAGATTTATGATCTCTATTTTAGAAATGCTACTTTTAGAAGTTGGCATTTCTGTGTGCTATGTGTCTCTGACTGCCTGATGTGTATTGCATGTCTGGCTCTGGAGTGACAGGGGCTGGTGAGGTGTGTGGCTCCAGAGGGGCTGGGTGAGTCAGCGCTAGGCTGAATAGGAAGATCTGCATTTGGAGTAGTGGGCGGAGTAGTCCCCTGACCCTGAATAGGTCTGTGCCTGCCTTGTACAATGCTGGCTCCGCCCCCCTGTGGTGTGTCTGATGACAGAGCCCAACCTGACAAAGGAGGGTGGAAGCCCTGTAAACAGAGTGCTTCAGTAACCCCCAGAACCAGTTGGGACTGGTTTTCGAAGCCCTGTGCCAGGGCAGAACAAAGGAAATGTAGTATAAATATTGGGACTGTGACCCCATGTTGGTGTGCTGTTTTGGGTGCTTACTGTGCCTGCTGGACTGCTGGGCCCCAGGAGGAACCGCCACAAAGGATTGCCCCTCTGCTGAGGGCCCTGTGAGCTGGCCTGCCTGGGCCCAGCTCTGCCCCTGATGGCTGTGGACTACATGTCCTGAGGAGCACACTCGGTGCGAGGAATGTCCCAGGGTTCTTGAGGCCGGCAGCGCTGAGCTGCACATTGTCCCGGCTGCTCCAGGACGAGAGGAGCATGTGTGCGTGCAGCGCTGGGCTGCAGCGTGTCCCGAGGGAATCCCGGCATGGGGATTCCCCCGCATTACATCGGAGTGAAGCAGGAGCCTACCCCACGTGTTGGCGCTTCCAGGAACGGAGCGGGAGCCCATCCCGCATTTCTGCATTACCGAGAGAGCCCCGCGTTTCGCCAGAGCAACAGAGCGGGAGCCTACCCCGCCGTTTTGTGGCCTAGAAGCTGCGGAGACATTGCTCCATAATTCAGGGAAGCCAGGTGGCTGCTGCCTGGTTGTGGGCGTGGCACGGAAGAGGATGCCACCGGAGGAAGTCAGGCAATCCTGTTGCCTGGAGGTAGGCGGGGCTCCCATGCTGGTGAGAGCCCCGCGCATGGCCGGAGAACTGTGAAAAAGCCCCTGGACGACTCAGCAAGCACCGCAGCACTGATGGAGACAGTGCAAGGAAGGCGGGCCCCCCGTGTGCTGGTGGGAGCCCCGCGTGTCGCTGCCAGAGGAGTCGGAGCCTTGCGGGCTCCATTTCCGCCTCCACCGTCTCATGGAGAGAGAGGCGGGCCCCCGGGGATCGACGGCCCCAGTAAGGAGACCGGAGGAGTCCACGAAGAGCCCCGGTGAGTGGGGCTCACATTGGGCATTGTGTTGCCAGTACTTTGTCTTCACAGCTGCACCGCAAAAGCGCGGGCAGCTGCAACAAGGGGGCATTGTTTTAGAAGTCCCGGAGTGGGGCTTCAGAGGCACAGTTGTGCCAAGGCTAATTTACTCAGCTGCACCGCGAGAGCTCGGGCAGCTGCCACAACGGGGGCCTTTCTTTTTGGTATAAGAGAAGCAAGGGTGAGTTGCACCCTCGCCCCAGTAGAGCCCTGAGATTTGGACAGAGGGCATTGGGGCCCCAAGGAAGGCCAGCTGGCCTGGGGTCATTTTGTGTCTTGGGGTGGCATAAGGCCCCCAGACGATGTGTGCACCTTCCTAGTGTTACTGGGGTGCACTGCTGGTTATTAGGATGTATGCCTAATGTGATTCCTAATGCTAATGCATAATGTGCTTATGCCAAATGTCATGCTATGATGTTTATGGCCAATGTGATGCAGACATAATGCGTTTATGTTGCTTGTGATGATGCTGAGTACAGTATTTTTGCCAGTAGTTACTGGTTGTGTCATTACCTGTTCTAATGGTTCTGACAGTGGCCCGATTGGCCCTGTCATGTATATAGTACCCTGTAAATTACTACCTGGTGCCAGTTGGCACAGTGTATATGTGTGGTTATGATCTAATGTGTTTATGATAATACAAAGGCTATGTTTTATATAACCTTGTGTGGAGTTTCTTTTGTGGTGTGCCTAGTGTGTCGTTGCTGTGTGTGTTTTGCGCAAACTCTTTACACATTGCCTCTGGGATAAGCCTGACTGCTTGTGCCAAGCTACCAAGGGGGTGAGCAGGGGTTATCTTCAGCGTATAACTCCCTTGCCCTGACTAGAGTGGTGGTTTCTGCCTGGCTTAGGCGCATGCCCTAGCCAACCAGAAATCCCATTTCTAACAGTCCTTTTCTCTGTTAGGTAATAGGCCCACCCACAATAGGACTGTTTTTATTGGAAGAAGCATGGCAATGGTACATGGTAGGACATTTGTCGATCCTCACAGATGTAGGAACCTTCCCTTACAAAAATACATTTTGTGATTTCTAGTCAAAATTTGATGTTTGCAGGACATTCATCTAAGAAAATGTAGTGTGATCCATGCCAATCATGCCACACCCAAGGTTTCTTCTTCTAAAAAATGTTAGGGTTATTAGGTTACAGTGGGTGCAGGCCAATACCATACCCGGATACCTAAGCTATGCCCATCCCAAGAATCAATCTAATTGAAATGAAAAATTGTGTGTTTTTGTGCATTTCTTGCCTTTTTCAATGGACCTACTAATATGTGCAGTGCTGTCTTTATCTGTAGAATTGTGCAGATGGAAAATACTCCAAATATAAGTCAATGTGTACAATTACGCATAATGTAAAATGTCCTCAGAATAACCTGATCCTTATTTATTGATTGTTGAGCATATTTTAAAACTGCATAGGTTCCTTCATACCTATTTGTTTATTAGAAAATATTGATGATTGATTGAACAATAGTGAAGCTTGGCTGATGGCTTTTGGTATTACATGTTTTTCAGCAACCAACAATCATTATAAGTCTCTGGAATTGTAAATGTCTGATGGATGTAATAATATATTACTTTTCTACATCATCCTTCAGTGCAACAAATACAGATGAAAACTTTGTAATCTATTTAAATTTTTTCCTACTTTTTGTTGATGCATTTAAAAAAAAACAAACACATATACTCTCTGGCACAGTACCGTTTTACCATTAAAAAAAGATTTTTTTGCCAAATATTGACGATTTTCTCAGTTCATTTTGAGTAGCCATAAGCAGTGGCTACCCTTGCAATCCCAAACATGCATGGAAAATGACACAAATTTGGCCTGGGTATATATATTTTTTAAACTTCATGAATGCTTACGCAAAAACTGCGCCCAACATTTGAAAAGGGGCTCAGTACTGGGGGCCAGAGGGAAGGGGTGAATCTTCAGCACTTAAGGATTGAAACTTCTAAGTGGGGCATATGTTAAAATGAATATAAACAGTTTGAATATTTATTAGATGTGCTACAAAAATAAACAAGATAGGCATTGCAGAACAAAGTGGAGAAATACCGAAGAGGAAAGAGAATAGAGCATCGAAGTCTTCATCAGCCCTGAGGCTGAAGCTAGAATTATAGCACTTAAAACATGTTTAAGGAATCCCTTTGAAATATAGGGGCATATTCACAAGTAGTTATCACCGCGTTAGCAGCAGCTTTCTGCCGCTAATGGGCCTATCGCTAGGTATCGCCCGCTAATGCCGGATTTCCTATCGCCATCGCGCTGATGTTAGCAGCAGTTTTCACCGCCGTTCCCTGATACTATCGCCATGTAGAGATGGCTTGTTAATACGCCGCTAACATGGCGATAGTTTTCAGGGTTAGGCGGCAATAAAAAAACTGCTGCTAACTGGCGTTTGCGATAGGTATCGCCGGTCCTTGTGTATATGCCCCATAATGTGTAGAGTGCACTCCAACAGAATAGCACTTTTATCCCCAATTTAAATTAATGCTTCATTGATGTGACTGAAGTAGTGACCGTCTTTCATCTTGAAGTTGATAGTTCGGTCATTACAAGGACATTTTCCCAAGAGCTGCTGGGATTTACAAGACTTTAATTTTCCAGCAGAACAGTTGTCAGTGATTTATACGTGATTTAGAAGGCAGATGCCCATCTGTTAAACTTAATATTAAAGGATTCGGTATCTCTCTGCTTACCATATTCTTTACTAACCAGATCTCAAATTTCAAGTTGTAAGGTGCTTTAAAGGAAGATCTATTTAAAGGCGTGTATCCACATATAATCTATTATTGGAAGAATACCTTGAAAGGATCCCCTTCTTATATAATGTGTTTTCTTTGGCCCGAAAACAGCTGAGAGGTTTTTGCTGTAAGGTAAATATCGTATTAAAATTAGATGTTCAGAAGTAGTATTATTTGTTCCTCGAAGAACACATGTGGAAAGAATAATGTGGTAGCGGTCGTCAAATGAGGAAAAATATGTTCTCCGGAAATGGTTTTGTGCATTTTGATGTACAGAGCACTATGAGGGATATTCTCAAGAACGTGCGATAATCATTGCCAAAATAGGTTAACGCAAGTCTTCATATCGCCGTCTAGCACGGGAAAATAACCCTGTGTTAACGTGGCATTCACAACACGGCGGTAACATGCGATAGTACCCCGATAACGCGGCAGATGTCCGCGATAACACTACCGGGACGGCGATAAAAATCTAAACCCGAACGTGAAAATAGTTGCGATGGGCCCAACCGCGATAGAAAAATCTGCGACAAGCAGCTGCAGGCTTGCAATTCCCACGTCAGGCAGGTAAAATCACCATAAAAGCAGCAAAAAACCCAGAAATAAATAAAAAAAGACATAACAACTGCGAAGCACAATGGAGGGAGCTGGAGCAAGTACAGAAGACAACCCGAACCCCACAAGCCCCACGGAGGACCAGCCTGGGACCTCGGGGCCAGGGAAGGGCAAGGAGAAGAAGAAGAGGAAGACGCAGTTCAGTCCGCAGGAAAACAGGATCCTGATAACGGAGGTGACACTCCCACCATCCAATTGCCATTGGTGTAATTGACAGCACTAAATGTTGCACATACACTTGTCCGAGCATGTCACTCCTCTGCCAATGCAGAGGAGTGACATGCACACAGGGAATGTGTCTAGGAATGAATTTATGTGCACATGCTGTGCCTGTGGTCATTTTGACCTGTCCCATGATTGCTAAGGACAGTCCCCATGTGACGTGCCTGTGTGAAGAAATTGTGAATGATAGTGTCCCTTTGGGCTGTTCCAGCTGCTGCTGCACTGGGGTGTGGTCCACCTGCCTCATCTTCATCATCATCGTCCGGTGCATCAGGCACTTGGATCCATGGGGCATTGGTGCGTACACATATGTTGTGCAACACACAACATGCAATGATCATCTTGCACACTATTTGCGGGTTGTACAGGAGTCTTCCACGTGTGATGTCCAGGCACCTGAAACGTGACTTCAATATGCCAAATGAGCGCTCCACAATGCCCCTGGTGCGTATGTGAGCCGTATTGTACTGCCTCTGGACCTGGGTGTTCAGGGCTCAGAGGGGTGTCATCATCCACGGGCAGAGTGCATATTCTTGATCACCTGTGACAGGGGAGAGAGTTGTGTCAATCGGTGGGACGGCATTCTGTGTTGGCAGGCTTATTAGTAAATTGGTGTGTGATGTGTGGGACTTTGGGATACATGTCTGACATGTCTTGCATGTGGAAAATGAGCGGCATCCATCTGTAGTACGTTGCCTCACAGCTGCTCCTCACTCCCCCCGAGCCTATTTACTTGTGTGCGCTGCGCGGTTGCAACACTTGCACTCCTAGGACACATCATTGTCATGACTGTCTGCGCATGTCTACAAGCCTGACAATGACACCGTGATATTGGCCGTTGAAGGTGGTCGGCCACGTGTGTGTAGGCCTATGGTCAGGATATGGCGGGAACAGAGACACACGCAGTAGTTGCCTTGGTGGCCATCCCGCCCTGAACCCCGGGCTATTGATTGCCACTCCTATGCTGGCCCAGCCCACTCTGCTTACGCTTACAGGGGCGGGGGACATGGCTACATGTCCAGGGTCTACCCCACTGCCTGAGGTGACATGGTAGCACCCACTATCTACGACACTGCAAACACCAGCAGTATATGTCCACATGGACATGTCTGTGCTCTGCATACTTAAGTCTGTCCAGCACATCCCCGCCACACTTGGCATTGTGTACATTCTGATTCATGGGTCACTTGCCTCCCTCGCACATACTTGGTTCCCGCCTCTCACCACATCCTGCTATTGTCTGGCAGAGGTGCCATTACGTGGATGGCTTGTCTAAATGTCTGGCCCCTGTTACCACAGTTCCATGTGTTGTCGTGTCTGGTAGGTGGGCATGTTGTTTGGCATGTCGTATGTGATGTTGTAACATGTGCATTCCCACAGTTGTGAGTTGTCTGATTGTGGAGTTGAGGTGTGTGGTGTGTTCCGTTGGTACTTACCGACGAGCAGTGCATTTCCATAGGTGCCATCCTGGAAGCGCTGGTTGATGATGGACTGTCGGAAGATGTAGGAATCATGCACACTGCCTGGGTAGTTGGCGACGACGTTGGTGAAGAGTCCCCGGTGGTCCACTATTGCCTGCACATTGATGGAATGCGTGTGCTTCCTGTTGCGGTAATTGTGTGCAGTGTCGGCAGGGGACACAAGTTGGACATGTGTGCAGTCAATTGCCCCCAACACGTGCGGGAAGCCAGCTATGGCGTAGAAGCCTTGCTTGGTCTCCAGCTGTTCCTGCGCAGTGTGGGGGAAGTGAAGGTACTGGGGTACCAAGCTGATGCTGGCATCCAAGACAGGTGTGAGGAACTTTGATAGGGCTGGCTGTGAGACTCCTCCGACTCTGGCAGTTGTTGGTTGGAAGGTACCAGAGGCCAACAGGTGCAGAACAGCCAGCAGCTTTGTCTGCAGAGGGATGTTGGTTCTCCTCTGTGTTGGTACCGTCAGCCTGTGGGCAATGTGGGTCAGGATGCAGAGGATGGTCGTCCTTTTGAGCCTGTAGTCGGCAATGACTTCCTCTGGCGTTAAGTCTCCGAGGCTGGTGCGTTTCGGAAGGACCGCTGTCTCATTCTGCGCTGCTTCAGTGGTAGTCCGGGGGTGGTCCTGGGGGCCTGGGGGGTGGCGGTGGGTGTTGTGGGCCTCTTGGGGCTCCGAGCTGCATGATCAGTAGCTCCAAGACATGTGTTGGTCTGCCGATGTGGCTCTGGGCTGGGCTCCCTTTATACTGCAGGTTGTCATCCTGCTTACCACCAGTAAAAGGCAGGTGTTCAATCCCTGCTGCTAACGCGCCTTATCGCCTGTTTTTGGGTCGCATCGCAGTTCTGGCTGGTCGTTGAGAATATCCCGAAGTGGTGTTTTCATGTGTTTTTGCCCGGGAACGCCTACTCTGCATAACATTAGCGTTAGTTGTCTCTCTCATCCGTGGCGATGTTTTTTGCGGCAGCCATCGCTGGTATACTGGCGATGTGGGGAGTTTGCGCCAGCTTGTGAATGGGGCGATAATTCTTTCGCCTCTTTTGCTGCGCTAAAGTGCCGTTAACTCAGCGATGAGTCCTTGAGAATATGCCCCTATGAGTCTTGAACTAACATTTTAGGTAATGCATAATATAGGAAAAAACATGCATTTTGGAGTAGTTATATGATTTCAGTAGGATTTATGCATATTACACGTGCTTCTTTAGCAACAAAAATCCAATAAAATGCGATGTAATTGTCTTTTTAAAATAAGGATGCAGTATACTTAGGAAAGATGTCTAATTCATAAACACCCTTTTAAAACTGTTAAAGTATTGTGTATGGACTGGATTATTCTGTGGAGGTAACACATTTGTGTGATTTAATTTTGATGTGATCTGATTTGGAGAACAAATCTTACAAACTTTCTTGAAGACAAGGTGCCTTTAAATACAATACAATTCTTTAAATACTATTCAGTTAGACTGGAAGGATGTTGAGCTTCAAACCAAGAAAACTTAGCCTAGAGTGTGACTGTACGCACAGCAGGTTTGGGGATGTTTGTGAGAGGCAGCACTTCTGAGTGAAATGGTCTCCAAGTTCAAGATATTTAGGGGCATATTTATCCAGGGTTTGCATCAGGTTTGCACCACACAACATGGTACATATGAGACGCAAACCCAAAAAGCTATATCAACCCACACAAGGCCACTTTGTGTGGCCCTGAGTGGCTTGATTAATCAGGAGTAACGCAACGCAGCGTAAATCGTTGTGTTGCATTTTTCTGCCGCAGGGATGTGTTTCATGGGCTTTGCGTGGGTGTTCCTATGCAACACTCATGGATTTTAATGCATTGCCAGATTTACCATTACTGGTAGACCTGGGAATGACCCAAAATGCATACGCCTTCCTAGGGAAGGGGTAACCAGAAGAAGTATCTTCACTTCTCCTCGGTACTTCCTTTTTCTACGTGTGCTGCATTCTACATCACACGTAGAAAGAGGAATATGCCTTAGGAGATTGTTTTTGTGCAGGAAGGTCCCCCTTCCTGCCCAAAAACAATCCTGCATGCAAAGAAGCACCCTTGCACCATGGTGCAAGGGTGCCTGCATTGGTGCTAGGCAGCCCATTATGCGCCATTACTTGGGAAAGGACAGGAATGTGCTGTATTGCGATAAATACAGCGCATTCCTGCCCTTTCCATGTGATGGAGCGCAGTAAGAGGACTTGCTGCGCTGCACTGCGTTACATTTTAATAAATATGCCCCTTAACATTCTAAAGAGACTACGAAGACATGTTTTTCACTAGAGAGGAAAGAAACCATGGCTGTAAATTAGTTCATAAATTAGGAGAGAGACGGGCTGTGTGGCAATGTGGGCCTTGTCAGATTACTGCGACATAAGCAACAGATATTCTGAGCAATATATTCTATATGGTGACTACATGTACCAGAAATAATAGACTGTTCTCACATATTTTCTGATTTAGTCACTTTCCATCAAAGCAGAACTCTCCATGAGAACTGTGTGATGACATTTTGACTATGGGATAACTTAATGAGCGGAAAGGCTGTCTCTTTGATGTTAAATATTTCAATGCAGATAAGTACAACTTAGTTTATACAATTTGTGTATGTAGTGCTGTTACGCCATGTATATTTACTAGTTTAGTATCAGACGAACTGATGAACTATATTTGTAATTTTAGAACCATTTATAAGGGATTATATAGAATGTATATTTTTATAGTTGAGATGACTAACAAGGAACATCAACTCCTTTGGCGATGCAGCGCGCGCAACGAAATTCGTTTTATTTATTTATATGTTTACTTACCTCTATTCGGCCGAATTCCGTAGTTTACTACCCCCACCCTGCCCCTCCCCCGCCCCACGTCACCGCCCTGCAGCACTCCCACCACGGGTCGCTACTGAAAAAACATTCAACCCGTGGAACCAATATTTATTGCATATAAATCTTGGGTCTATCTTTGAAATCACACTGGAGAAAGGAGATATATAATGTATTATTGAGCTGTGTGACAGACCCTTTTAAAAATTATAATGCTGTTTTTATTTTTACAGTGTGATTGTTGACTGCCTTGTCTGTCAATCAATCAATCAAAAATAATGTATTCGTTTGACATAACCATCAAAGTGTACATAAAAATTTACAGGATAAAATATTAAAAATCGATTAGTGTAAATAAAAACTTACAATCATAAAATCCAGTACTTATTACAATAATCATGACATAAGACTTTGCAGGAGTAATCACAAAGTAATATAGAACAGAGGTATTACATCAGCTGCATATGTAGAGTAATCCACGTAAAATTTAAAAACAGATATGACCGACTAATAAAATAATGTTGCATGGCAAATCCAGAGTGCAAAGATCATAAAGTACAGAAGTATCAGAAGATCAACATAACCCAAAAAAACAGACAAAGTAGGCAGTATAGTGTACTGCCACCTGGTATTGGTTACATTAATCATGATATAGAATTTTGCAGCAAATAATCAAAGCATGGCATAAAACAAAAGTAAGTGCTACGTTCGCTGTGTATGTACAGAATGACCCACATAAAATTTAGAAACAAGTCTGACCGACTAGTTAAAATATTTGATGGCAAATCCAGCTAAAGTGCACAATTCATAAGGTGCAAGGATATCAGAAGATCAACACGACCCAAACATCCAAACAAAGAGGACGGTATACCACCACATGATACAAAAATTGATACATACCAGTACTTTCAAAAGTTTGTTAAAACCTGGTTTTGAACATTAGGGACCATAGGATCGCAGCAGTCCTGTAGGCTGATTTAATAAAAAAAAAGAAGGCTGGCATGGTCAAAGAGACTAACACCAGAACAGCATAGGTTAAAAGCAGGATACCACAGTTTAGAAAGAGCTTATGCCAAATATTTCGCTCAGTTAGACCAAGCATTAAATAGGAAGTGGCTTGCTGTAGATACAATTGGACCAGAATTTCAATTAAAAAAAATTATTGGGCGGCTAGATACCGAGTGATCCAAAGTTCTGGCACATAGGACGTATCCACTGTCGCCGTGAGCAGCGATACCCCAAGCAGAAGAACAAAATATGTTCCTCTGTTTCGGCGGCCAATTTACAGGTTGGGCACAAATTAGAGACCTGATCTTTTTCCCATTTTGTACTAAATGCCTTCAAAGGCAAGCAGCCTAGACAAATCCTTACATATATGCTTTTTACAAGGGGTGGTGTCTGATGTACAAGAATATTTTTAAGTGGGGGCCCGTGTTAAAATCAAAGAATTGTTTAATTAGCTGCCCATGTGTCCCACTCACATTTAGCTGGTTGTACATGTTAGACTTGGCATCTTTTGGCGTGTTTCCCCTGAGTTTTTGCTTTCTGACCTCCCGGTTTTGACTCTGTTTTTGCTGGCTTAGTGTCTCTGCGCAACTTTTCTCATTGCTGATCAGTTGTAAAGCGCAAGTGCTCCTGTTGGAAAATGTGTTATGGATTGGTGTTTCCATGATTGGCATATTTGATTTACTTGTCAGTCCCTAGTAAAGTGCACTGAGTGTGCCAGGGCCTGTAAATCAAATGCTGCTAGTGGGCTGCAGCACTGGATTGTGCCACCAACACAAGCAGCCTGTAAATGTAACTCTGGCTTGCCATTGCAGAGCCTGTGTGCAGTCTGGTAATGCCATGTCGACTTGGAAAGTGCACCCACTTGCCAGGCCCTAACCTTCTCTTTTCTTACATGTCAGTCACCCCTAAGGTAGGCCCAAGGTACCCCTGTGGGCAGGGTGCAGTGTATGTGAAAGGTAGGCCTGCCCTGGTGTGTGTGGCATGTCCTGATAGTGAATTACTGCCAATTTCGTTTTTTACTATTGCAAGGCTACCTGTTCCCATAGGACAGAATGGGGAGTTTGTTTATAACATCTTATAAACATAACTGGCCCTGGGAACTAGGTAGAAAATCAAAGTTTAGTATGCCTGAACTCAGAATCTAAAGATGCATATTTTAGTGAAGGTGATTTTTACATTCTGTGTTTGAAAATACCACTTTTAGAAAGTCGGTATTTTCTTGCTCAGTCATTCAGCAGGCCTCTGCTGGGTTTGTGGATTGACTGTCTGGGTTTTGGATGACAGTCAATCATCCCCTTTTGTATCGCTTTGTTCGCCCTAAGTTGGCGGGGGTATGCCCAGACGTGGGTCCCTTGCTCACTTTGCCACTGGATTCAAGCAAGCCTGGCTGATGACGGCTGGAATGCCAGAAACCGGTCCTAGGATGCTTGTTTCCGGTCCAGGGAAGACATGGCTTGGCAGTTCGGGCTGGACTGTTCCCATGAGGCACAGGGTCAGACTGATTTGCATATGGCCATGTCTGAACTGGGGTGGTGGAGTGAGCTAAAGAATGATGATGGATTAAACCCAGATCAGTTGACTGGGGGTGAGTGTTTGATTGGCTCAAGCGTTCCGTCCATCATCCCCTTTTGTATCGCTTTGTTCGCCCTAAGTTGGCGGGGGTATGCCCAGACGTGGGTCCCTTGCTCACTTTGCCACTGGATTCAAGCAAGCCTGGCTGATGACGGCTGGAATGCCAGAAACCGGTCCTAGGATGCTTGTTTCCGGTCCAGGGAAGACATGGCTTGGCAGTTCGGGCTGGACTGTTCCCATGAGGCACAGGGTCAGACTGATTTGCATATGGCCATGTCTGAACTGGGGTGGTGGAGTGAGCTAAAGAATGATGATGGATTAAACCCAGATCAGTTGACTGGGGGTGAGTGTTTGATTGGCTCAAGCGTTCCGTCCATCATCCCCTTTTGTATCGCTTTGTTCGCCCTAAGTTGGCGGGGGTATGCCCAGACGTGGGTCCCTTGCTCACTTTGCCACTGGATTCAAGCAAGCCTGGCTGATGACGGCTGGAATGCCAGAAACCGGTCCTAGGATGCTTGTTTCCGGTCCAGGGAAGACATGGCTTGGCAGTTCGGGCTGGACTGTTCCCATGAGGCACAGGGTCAGACTGATTTGCATATGGCCATGTCTGAACTGGGGTGGTGGAGTGAGCTAAAGAATGATGATGGATTAAACCCAGATCAGTTGACTGGGGGTGAGTGTTTGATTGGCTCAAGCGTTCCGTCCATCATCCCCTTTTGTATCGCTTTGTTCGCCCTAAGTTGGCGGGGGTATGCCCAGACGTGGGTCCCTTGCTCACTTTGCCACTGGATTCAAGCAAGCCTGGCTGATGACGGCTGGAATGCCAGAAACCGGTCCTAGGATGCTTGTTTCCGGTCCAGGGAAGACATGGCTTGGCAGTTCGGGCTGGACTGTTCCCATGAGGCACAGGGTCAGACTGATTTGCATATGGCCATGTCTGAACTGGGGTGGTGGAGTGAGCTAAAGAATGATGATGGATTAAACCCAGATCAGTTGACTGGGGGTGAGTGTTTGATTGGCTCAAGCTGTTCCGTCCATCATCCCCTTTTGTATCGCTTTGTTCGCCCTAAGTTGGCGGGGGTATGCCCAGACGTGGGTCCCTTGCTCACTTTGCCACTGGATTCAAGCAAGCCTGGCTGATGACGGCTGGAATGCCAGAAACCGGTCCTAGGATGCTTGTTTCCGGTCCAGGGAAGACATGGCTTGGCAGTTCGGGCTGGACTGTTCCCATGAGGCACAGGGTCAGACTGATTTGCATATGGCCATGTCTGAACTGGGGTGGTGGAGTGAGCTAAAGAATGATGATGGATTAAACCCAGATCAGTTGACTGGGGGTGAGTGTTTGATTGGCTCAAGCGTTCCGTCCATCATCCCCTTTGTATCGCTTTGTTCGCCCTAAGTTGGCGGGGGTATGCCCAGACGTGGGTCCCTTGCTCACTTTGCCACTGGATTCAAGCAAGCCTGGCTGATGACGGCTGGAATGCCAGAAACCGGTCCTAGGATGCTTGTTTCCGGTCCAGGGAAGACATGGCTTGGCAGTTCGGGCTGGACTGTTCCCATGAGGCACAGGGTCAGACTGATTTGCATATGGCCATGTCTGAACTGGGGTGGTGGAGTGAGCTAAAGAATGATGATGGATTAAACCCAGATCAGTTGACTGGGGGTGAGTGTTTGATTGGCTCATGCTGTTCCGTCCATCATCCCCTTTTGTATCG
>CAWUFW010029994.1:0-18009 GCA_963921515.1 Calotriton arnoldi
ATGTAAATCACCAGATATTACCCCTGCAGTCATGCAATCAGCCAGGCACTACTTATGTACTACTTCTGCAGTTATAGAATCATGTAGTCTCTACCTATGCACTCATGTAATAACCCAGGCACTACCCTTGCAGTCATAGAATCACCCAGAGACTTATGGTTGAGTCAAGTTATAGTCTGCTCTTTTATATTTGCTTAGGCCCAACACTCATGCAGTTATAAAACACCCTAGTCCTACCCATGCAGTCTTCCAATGATCCAGGCAGTACATATGCACTGATGCAATCACCCAGGCATTACCTCTGCACTCATGCAATCACCCAGGCACTAGCCATGCACTGATGCAATCACCAAGGTATTACCCATGCACTCTTTGAATCATGTAGCCACTGCTCATGCACTTATATAATCACTCAGGCACTAAAGTTGTACTCTTTCAATCACAGAGGCAGTAGCCTTGTACTTATGTAATCACTCAGTCAGTAGTCATGGTATTATGAAATCACCCAGGCACTATCTTCATTTATTCACTCAGGCGTTACCTCAGTAGTCCTGAAATCACCCAAGAAGTACCCATGCAGTTATAAAATCACTTAGTCACTTTGTATGTAGTCATGTAAATCACCAGATATTACTCCTGTAGTCATGCAGACACCCAGGCATTACCTATGTACTCCTTTAATTCCCCAGAGGTTACTTCTGTACTCATGCAATCACCAATGCATTAGCTATACAGTGCTTTAATCACCCAGGCACTATCCTTGCACTCTTTCAATCACGGAGACACTACTCTTGTACTTATGTAATCACTCAGGCAATACTCATGCGCTTATAAAATCACACAGGCACTACCTTTGCACTTGCGTAATCACTCAGGCAGTACCTTAGTACTTCTGTAATCACCCAGGCAGTACTCATGGACTTATAAAATCACCCACTCACTTCCTATGTACTCCAGTAATCCCCCAGATATTACCCCTGCAATCAGGCAATCACCCAGGCACTAGTTATGTACTATCCCTACAGTTATAGAATCATTCAGTCTCTACCTATGCACTTGTGTAATAACCCAGGCACTACCCTTGCAGTCATAGAATCATCCAGACCCTACTGTTGCACTCATCTATTCACGTAGGCACTTCTTAGTGAGTCATCTATGCCTTCAGGTGCTATTTATACACTTATCCATGCACTGAACCTTTATGTGTGCACTCATGTAATTAGCCAGTCACTATCCAAATTCTCCTGCAATTACCCAGTGACTACCTTTGGAGTCGTACAATCACCCAAGTACTACCCATGGAGTTTTGCAATCACTCAGCAGATCTATTACATGTCTCAGTTTCTAGGTTTCACTATATTTCAGAAATATTGTATATATATTTCTTTTAGCTATGATGATGATTTGCACTCATGTAATAACCCAGGCACTGCCCTTGCAGTTGTAGAGAAATCTAGGTCCTACTGTTGTACTCATCTATTCACCTAAGCACTACTCGATGAGTCATCTGTACCTTTAGGTGCTATTCATACACTTATCCATACACTCAGGGGTCGATTCCGATTCGGGCCGGAAAAAGCACCGACCGACTCGGATCCGGAAAAAATACCGACCGACACGTACCAGTGGCGCCCGACACGCCAAGTACGATGCAAGCCGCGATAAATCCGACCGACACGTCAGGAAACCAAGCCGACCGACCGAGCCGCTCGGAAAATAGCAATCCGGCCGGAAAAACACGCGAATCCAACCGACCGACACGCACCCGGAACAAATCCGACCGAATCGTACCCGCCAACTCCAACCCGCAAAGTACGATGCAAGGCGCGAAAAACACGACCGAGTCGGACGGAGGACAAGCCGTACGACCGACACGCATACAAAACCGAGCCGAAGCAACACAATACACCGCGACCGACGCGTACGCAGCATACAAAACTGCACAAACACAGCGTGGACGAAACGGAAAACACCGTACGAGACCAATGCAGGGTCCGACTCGGTCACAAGAACGTTTCCAACATACACAAACAGCACAAAGGAAAAATCAACCAAAAAAGGCCAAACAAGCAATTACCAAGCCAATAAACACTGGGGGGTGGGGACAGAGAACAAAGACACACCCACAACTCCACCTATATAAAGGACACAAATCACTACCATGAGCCTTTGCAAATGCCATTTCACTGCCAGCACCCAAGAGAAAGCAACCACACACCCACAGCTCATCCCTCACACAAGCCACACACCATCAGCACACCAACAAATACCTACCTCACATACACCCAGCAAAACACACACTCACACACCCTCACCTGCACACCAACACACACATCACTCACCATCACCACCCATCACCATGCCCCCAAGAAGAATCCCAAGTTCCTAGATTGTGAATTGGAAGTCCTGGTAGACGAGATCCTCAGGGTGGAGCCACAGCTGTTTGGCACTCTGGTCCAACAGACCCCCATGTCGCAGAAAACCAAGATGTGGGAGAGGATCATCAACAGGGTGAACGCCCAATCATCATGTCGGCGCACAAAGACGGACATCCAGAACAGGTGGTATGACGTGCGCAGGAGGGTACGGGACCTGCTGAAGATAGACTACAGCAACAGCCAACAGACCGGCAGTGGCCCTCCTGCCAAGCCAATATACCTCAGGCCCTGGGAGGAGAAGGTGCGGGCCATCCTTCCGCCAGTGAGCGTATATGGACTAGAGAACATCCCAGAGCCTGGTGAGTACACAACAAATGTACACAATAAACTGCCACAAAACACACACATCACTGTCAAGGGGAGAGTCAAACCATGCACACATAGCAATTACACAGCAACTAGAACAGAATCATCCCAAAATGTGTATGTCAGTCAGATAAACACAACACATGCCATCAAAAAAGTCACATCCAACTGTGCCAACACATGTACAAACACAACCACAACTACAGCTAGGCAGTGGCACAAATAGAACTAACACACACATCCACACATGTAGCCACCACAACAACACCAACACACAGTGAAGACCACTCAAAGGAAGGAATTCTGTGTATGCTGGCCAAGTCAGTGTAGCCAATAGCATCATGGGAGTCGCAGTCACACATATTGCCCCCCACAACTGTCCCATCAACACCACCCTGAACCATGCTCACATCACAGGGAGTGGAGAAGGACTCACAAGATGGCTGACACTGGCTACTGCTGTGGGGAGCACAAGGCCCTGCTGCCAACTGTGCACCAACAAACAGCAGGACACCACTGACTGACATCCTGAGAGACAACTTCCACTCCCTGCAATGCAAGCACGTTCCATGGTGGGCTATCTGGCTGGCTGGGTGGGAAGGGGGACTTGCAGCACTGACTATAGTCACCAGCACCTCCCCTCACACCCCCCAACACAAACTCCACAGTACCCACCTGGTAGAATGCAATGCCCTCCATCCTAACACAAGATCCCACAAAGCACCACCACCCTGGGTTATGTTGTGTGAAGCACAGGGACACTCTTGGGACTCTTAGCCAAACAACTGCCAGGACAACACTCCCAGCCATCCTGTCAGCACAGCCACCCCACCCCACAGGGAAGCAGAGTCAAAAGGAAGGAAGCATGGGCATGCTGGGAAGGGGGTGGAGGCAATAGCATGATGGGAGTCGTAGTCACAGACATAGCTCACCCCCACAACTGTCCCATCAACACCACCCTGAACCATGCTCACATCACAGGGAGTGGAGAAGGACTCACAAGATGGCTGACACTGGCTACTGCTGTGGGGAGCACAAGGCCCTGCTGGCAACTGTGCACCAACAAACAGCAGGACACCACTGACTGACATCCTGAGAGACAACTTACACTCCCTGCAATGCAAGCACGTTCCATGGTGGGCTATCTGGCTGGCTGGGTGGGAAGGGGGACTTGCAGCACTGACTATAGTCACCAGCACCTCCCCTCACACCCCCCAACACAAACTCCACAGTACCCACCTGGTAGAATGCAATGCCCTCCATCCTAACACAAGATCCCACAAAGCACCACCACCCTGGGTTATGTTGTGTGAAGCACAGGGACACTCTTGGGACTCTTAGCCAAACAACTGCCAGGACAACACTCCCAGCCATCCTGTCAGCACAGCCAGCCCACCCCACAGGGAAGCAGAGTCAAAAGGAAGGAAGCATGGGCATGCTGGGAAGGGGGTGGAGGCAATAGCATGATGGGAGTCGTAGTCACAGACATAGCTCACCCCCACAACTGTCCCATCAACACCACCCTGAACCATGCTCACATCACAGGGAGTGGAGAAGGACTCACAAGATGGCTGACACTGGCTACTGCTGTGGGGAGCACAAGGCCCTGCTGCCAACTGTGCACCAACAAACAGCAGGACACCACTGACTGACATCCTGAGAGACAACTTACACTCCCTGCAATGCAAGCACGTTCCATGGTGGGCTATCTGGCTGGCTGGGTGGGAAGGGGGACTTGCAGCACTGACTATAGTCACCAGCACCTCCCCTCACACCCCCCAACACAAACTCCACAGTACCCACCTGGTAGAATGCAATGCCCTCCATCCTAACACAAGATCCCACAAAGCACCACCACCCTGGGTTATGTTGTGTGAAGCACAGGGACACTCTTGGGACTCTTAGCCAAACAACTGCCAGGACAACACTCCCAGCCATCCTGTCAGCACAGCCAGCCCACCCCACAGGGAAGCAGAGTCAAAAGGAAGGAAGCATGGGCATGCTGGGAAGGGGGTGGAGGCAATAGCATGATGGGAGTCGTAGTCACAGACATAGCTCACCCCCACAACTGTCCCATCAACACCACCCTGAACCATGCTCACATCACAGGGAGTGGAGAAGGACTCACAAGATGGCTGACACTGGCTACTGCTGTGGGGAGCACAAGGCCCTGCTGCCAACTGTGCACCAACAAACAGCAGGACACCACTGACTGACATCCTGAGAGACAACTTACACTCCCTGCAATGCAAGCACGTTCCATGGTGGGATAACTGACTGGGTGGGTGGGTGGGTGGGAAGGAGGTCTGGCTGTCAACCAAACACAATCAATGCAGACCATGTTCACACCCCAGAGAATACATAGAAATGCCCAAATAATGCAGGACAATGTGCCACACCAATATCAACCCCTGACTGTGACGACTTAGGACAATACAATGTACAGGCCCGCACCCCGAGGCACAGTCACAACTGTCAGGTGTGTCAACCACTGATGCCTGCAGAAACATGACATACATTGTTTGTGTCTCCCAAAAACAGGTGATGATAGGGACACAGCAGCAGACGCTGAGGAGTCCCAGTCCCAGGCTCAAGAGGATGCCGAGCTCACTGGCGTCGTACAGCCTCTGTCCTCCTCGGACGATGAAGAACAACCTGGCACATCCGGTGCAAGTCAACATGCTGCACCAGCAGGACCACCAGCTGCAGCACCAGCAGGTCCACCAGCTGCACCCCCTGCACCCACCCCTCCAACGACTGTCACCACGAATACCATCCCTGCCGACATGGACAGAATAAGGAACAACACCAGCGCAGTGACCCTGGACCAACCTGGGGCCATGGACACCACCACCACCACCAACCCCCAAGGTGGACCAGGGTTATCTGTGCGTGCAACTGCACACACTGCACATGTCAGCAGGGGTGGTGGGAGGGGTGGGAGACAGAGGTCGCTGCTTGCAGACGTTGCTGGTGTGCATGAAGACCCACAACTGGTACGCATAGCTGATGCGTACCAGTCCAGCACCGGAGAGCTCAGCCAGGTAGTGGGGCTCCTCAGAGACATTAAACAGCAGCAGGCTGCCCATCATGCCCGCTTGGACTCCCACATGTCCCAAGTGGAGTCACACATGTCACGTGTGGACTCCCACATGTCACGTGTGGACTCCCACATGACCCGCGTGGAGTCCAAGTGGGATGTACTACATGAGATGACGGCGGTGCACAGGGACATTTTACAATGCCTCCGCCAGATGAACAGCAACCAGTCCACACCTCCCTGTGTGCCAACAACATCTGGTACCGAACAAACTGCAACTGCCACAGGGAGGGAGGAGGACTCTGGCGGAGAGTCCCCTGCACCGCAGCAGCCTGCACTTGAGGGCCCCCCCAAGAAGAGGGGTCGTCCGAGGAGGGGAAAGTGAGAGGCTGATGGCCAAGCGCAACTCCCAGGAAGCCTGAACCTGTTCTGGATTTTCGCCTTTGTGCACAGACTGTTCACCCTGTTGATGGCAACACTACTCCCACACATTGCATGGGGAGTATAAGTTGGAACAATGTGTCAGACAACAGTGGCCCCGATACTGGGGATCCTGTCTACCTGGACTTTCTATTCATCTAGGAACTTGGGATTGCAAGATTCATGTACAGCACAATCCATCCTATGCACTATTATCACAATAAACACACTAATACACCATACTTGCCTCTGTCGTGATTCCAACGTGGGTGCTGTTATGGGGATGATGAACTGCAAAATTACACAGTGTATGCGAACTGCAACAGCAAGGACAACACAGGCATGTGAGTACAGGCAACGTGACACATATGAGGGAGACACACCACCAGGGCTACACAACACATACACACCTAGGCCATCTGACTCATTGCCTACACTGATGTTGCCAGGGAAGACGGTGCAATGCACAGACACCACACCCATTCCCAGTTGTAGTCAAGTAGCCCACAGGTGCAGTAAGCAAATGGCAGTCAAATGTGTGACCACAGACAACGCACATCACAAAGTGAAGCACAGGTTTATTACACAGTTGCAACATGCTGTAACCACTACAGATGCAAGGTAATCCCACCTGGCAGCGGGCACACAGTCAACAACTGTAGACTGAAGGAAGTCCATGGGTGTGGCGCACATCACCTGTAGGGACACAACAGCTACCAGCCTGGATGTGCAATCACGTCGTCGGTGGACACAGTTCACCAAACGAATCTGAAAGTACCCTGTGAAGGACAGAAATGACACACAGTCAAAAGCAATGCAGTACAGGACAGAACAGCAAAACTCATGCACAATACATGTTACAAGATACCCACCCAGAACCAAGTTAGCATGTCAACACTGTTGGGGAGTACAGCCCACCTGTCACCACACATCGCAACACACATCCTGTCAAGTAGCCCATGGACACACTCCAACAGCACCAGAGCACCACCCACACATCATGCCAACTCACATCATTCACATGACACCTCAGGATACTCACATTCAGCTAAAGAAGTTGGTGATGAGCTGTGTGCGGACATCACCATCACCATCATCATCATCATCGTCACTGGCATCGTGGTCCAGGCCAGGATCCTCCACAGGTGGCGGATGTTGGTCATCGTCATCCTGGATGAGAGGCAACTCCTTCCGCACTGCCAGGTTGTGGAGCATGCAGCAGACGATGATAATCTTGCACACTTTCGCAGGGGCATATGGGAGGGACCCTCCGGTCTTGTCCAGGCAGCGGAAGCGGCTCTTCAGGAGACCAAAGGTCCGCTCAATCACTCTCCTGGTCCGACCATGTGCCTCATTGTAGCGCATCTGGGCAGGTGTCACAGGGTTCCTGAGGGGTGTCAGCAACCACGGCATGTTGGGGTATCCCGAGTCACCTACGGACAGACAAGTGCACATCAGCTGACTTGGAAAAGTGGGCGGAATACTACAGATCAGATCACACACAATGGCACAAAGTCAGTACACACCGACAAGCCAGGCACGCTGGTTCTGCATCTGTGCCATCAACCTGGGGATGCGACTACTCCTCATCACAAAGGCATCGTGTGCTGAACCAGGGAAACGGGCACACACGTGTGTGATGGTCATGTCTGCAAGACACACCACCAGTGCATTGACCGAGTGGTAGTGCTTGCGGTTCCTGTAGGCCTGCTCCTGGGCCTGTGGTGGTACCAAAGCCACATGTGTCCCATCAATGGAGCCAATGACATGCGGCATCCTCCCCAGGGCATAAAAGTCACTCTTCACGTCAGTGAGTCGTCGCAGTCTAGGGAAATAGATGTACCGGTTCAGGAAGAGCAACATTGCCGCCAAAACATCGCGGAGCACACGGCTGAACATGGTCTGTGACATCCCACCAGCAGACGCCACAGTATGTTGGAAGGTACCGGTGGCAAAGAAGTGTAGGGCTGCCATCACCTTCACCTTGGGGGTCAGCGCTGTAGGATACGGCCGGCCAGGCTGCAAATGTGGGGACAACTGCACTGCCAAATCCTCAATCAGCTGCCTGGTGAAGCGGTACCGTCGGATGCTGTCCCGTTCCACCATCGTTGCCAGGTCTGGGAATGGCCGATGGACAGCAGGAGCCCTGCAGTGCAGAGGAGAAGTAAGCAAGATCGTCAGTCACCCCACATATGCGGCATTGAACACACTCAAGATCCCAACATACATCATCATGAGGCACAACTACATGAAGTGTGCAGTACCGGAACGACATTCATGGTACATACATGGCCAACATCTGTCAACACGGTCCTACAGGTGGCATCAATTTGTCCCTGTTTGGCCCATTGGATATCATGATGCTGTGTCACAGTCACCCCCAGTGACATGTGAGGACAGATGTGCCCCAGGCACCACAGCTCAACGACAGGCACATTCCCAGGGACCCTGTAATGCCACATGGACACTGGCATCACCTGGAGTATCATGTGTACACCACAACAAAACAAACATGACCCCCACAGGTAGTGGCCACACTTGCCATGGCAGGAGAGCCATGGACGTCTGTGACACACACGCACAACATCAGAGTCCATGCACACACAACGTGGATGTGGAGACTGTCTCCCATTGTGCACATGAAATCAGAGACATTGTAAACACTACATGCACAAAGACTGTGGAGGGCCATCACTATTGTGCCACTGGGACACCCTGGCTCAAACATACCGTCCCACATGGGACTCACGGGGTATGTGACATGACATACACAAACACCACTGTGAAATGTGACCATGGCACATGCACAGATATGAACAGTTGCACATCACAGTGGTCACGTACACGTAACACCCATGATCCTGTCCCCATGAACACGTGCACAGCCTGGGGGTGGCTGCCCACAGGTGACACCCACAGGACAACATGTACACCAACATACACACAATAGGAAATGCAGCCTTACATGCCTTATGATAAGGTTTGGACAGGCTGTCGTGATGTAGGTGTGCCCCTCACTCCCTGGGAGCTATCTGTGGCTGGCATATGTCCATCTGAGACAGGCATGCTGACATATGCCAGTCACATGTACAGTGATGCGTTGTACTGCAATGGACCGATCGGTGCCTCCGGCCGGCCCATTGCATTCAATGTGTGCGGGTACGCGTTGTACCCCTGTGCGCGTTGAACAGCAATGGACCGATCGGTGCCTCCGGCCGGCCCATTGCATTCAATGTGTGCGGGTACGCGTTGTACCCCTGTGCGCGTTGTACTGCAATGGACCGATCGGTGCCTCCGGCCGGCCCATTGCATTCAATGTGTGCGGGTACGCGTTGTACCCCTGTGCGCGTTGAACAGCAATGGACCGATCGGTGCCTCCGGCCGGCCCATTGCTTTCAATGTGTGCGGGTACGCGTTGTACCCCTGTGCGCGTTGAACAGCAATGGACCGATCGGTGCCTCCGGCCGGCCCATTGCATTCAATGTGTGCGGGTACGCGTTGTACCCCTGTGCGCGTTGAACAGCAATGGACCGATCGGTGCCTCCGGCCGGCCCATTGCATTCAATGTGTGCGGGTACGCGTTGTACCCCTGTGCGCGTTGTACTGCAATGGACCGATCGGTGCCTCCGGCCGGCCCATTGCTTTCAATGTGTGCGGGTACGCGTTGTACCCCTGTGCGCGTTGAACAGCAATGGACCGATCGGTGCCTCCGGCCGGCCCATTGCTTTCAATGTGTGCGGGTACGCGTTGTACCCCTGTGCGCGTTGTACCTCAATGGACCGATCGGTGCGCACCCATTGACAATGGGCTTGCCTGGCAACGGACGCGTTTTCGAATATTCGAACGAGTCGGTTGCTGGAAAATCAGTTGGTCACCCACAACAATGTTGCAAAATCATGTATGTCATGAAGTTGAAGATTTGAAGGATGCTGTGGGCGTGTTTTGGTGCTGCTATTCCATGGATTGGCCAGATTCAGAAGATGCAAACGACTTGGACCTATCACTTTGGACACAAGGGACAGTATCTGCCTCTCCAGCACATATATATTGCTGCATGTTCCCCTGAGAGCCCACTTGCCTGCACTACATGCTCCAGGACGACATCTGCCACTGCACTGCTGCTGTCTCTGCCCCTCTGGACCCTGCAATGGCACGTACTGTGGAGAGAGCCCCAGCCTTCAGCCTTGAAGAGAACCAGGCCCTGCTGGACAGCCTACTTCCACAGTACAGCAAGCTGTATGGGACACCAGGGGAGCAGGTGAGTGTTCTGTGCACTGCCTTTCTGAATGTGCATTTTGTCTGACTAGCAAGGCTGAGAGTCAGCACACCACTGGCTAGCAGGCTCACTGAGTAGTTGTCACCCCCCATAGTGTGTAGTGACTTGCACTGGACAGGTATGGTGCAGTGACAGTGCTTCTGAACAGGGTTTTACTCCCCATGCTATGATACCATGTAGTGACTTCTGGAAAACTGTCCATGGGCAGCCGTGCACTGCCTGGGTACACCATGTGCCCCTGTGATTGCGACATGTATATGCAACTGTGTCATGCACGGATATGTTGCATGTGTAGTAATGTCCTTATCACTTTGTCATCCTGACAGGCTTCTGCCCATCGGAAGCATGAGATCTGGAAGGACATCGTCCGGGCTGTCCGGTCCGTGGGGGTCTACAAGCGCCGGATCCGCAACTGCCAAAAGAGGTGGCAGGACCTTCGGGGCTGGACCCGGAGGATTGCACGGGTCCAGCTGAAGCTGTCGCCTCCTCGCAGGAGGGGCGGAACACGGACCCTGACCCCCCACATGCTCAGGATCCTGGCGGTGGTCTTTCCAGACCTGGATGGGCAGCTGAAGGCCAGAGAGCAGCAAGGAGGGGGTGAGTCAAAGACTGCACTGTGTACTCTGTCTAACATGTTATGTGCCCTCCTCGGGCCAGGTTGAACTGCCACAGTACAGCAGTCATGTTGTCCAGGAGCCATGTCCCTCTATTGTGCACTGCCCACTCCTCATCTGATACCCAGGTGTGGCCCTTACATGCAGGGAATTCTGTCACTTAGGACTGTGTCCTTGCAGTTTGCTTGACTCAAGGTGGGAGACAGCATCTGTTTCCCTGACTCTGTGGTGGGCATCATGGGTGGGTCCATTGCTTACACAATGCCTGTATTCTGACATGTAGGGTAGTGTCACAGGTCTCCCATATGTCCAATAGGTATGACCTGGACAGATGAGGGTTAAGAGGATGTGTTGTGGGGGGGATGTACATGTGCACTTGTGCAGCTCCAGGACTTGCATTCCCCATGACCTACTATTGTGACACAGTGCAGAGTGTTGTTGTCTGGCTGCAAAGTCATACATCACTGAGACAGTGATGTATGACTTTGCAGTCATGCCTCCGCCATGGCATGTGTCTACTGATTGGTGATCCTGCAGGGGAGTGACATGTGCTACATGCACACCATAGTGGCGCTGGCTATCAGGACATGGGTGCATCATGGTGTCTGTCGCTGGTATGCATCACATGCATTTCCTATTTGACTCTGGGCATCCCTTACATCCGTAAACCTGTACTGACTCAGTGGCAAGAGCTGTGATGTGTCCACACCGTGTCCTCTGCACTGTCCAACTACTGTGTACTTGGTGCATGTGTCAACACTGGGGTGTTGCAATCCAACAGACACCAGACAGATGGGTGCAAGGCCATGTGGGATGTGAGTGCCATGCTTGGCATCAGACTGACAATTGACTTCTCCTGTTCAATTAGTGCACTTTTAGCAATGTACAACTAATGATGCCAGGGCTTGCTCTGGGATGTGCTGTGCTCACAGTGGTGTGTGCGTTATGTGCAGGTGACTGATGTCTGTCTGTTTCCCCATTGTTTGCAGATACATCCACGGCCACGGAAGGGGACAGCTCCACGGACCAGGAGGAGCCGGAGAGCCAGACTGGGTCAGCAGCCGAGGAGTGGTCGGAGGGACCCAGTGGCACGGAGGGCGAGGGGAGCCACACCGAGGAGTCCTCAGCAGCATCCACCTCAGCTGAGGACCAGAGCAACTCGGAGGATGACTCCCTTGTGGAGGCGGGTGTCAGCAGCCACCACACCCCAGCTAGTGTTGCTGTCCCCGCCACCACCAGCACCACCACCGCCCTCCCATCGGCTCCCATTCCCCAGGTCCGTGGAGGCTCCCATGTCCGGGAGCGTGTCTCCTTTGGGCCAGGCACCGCACCCCCTGCCCCTGTGTCCCCTGCTGCCCTGAGTGAGGAGTCTGTGTACCTCCTTCGCCAGCTCCATGTAGGGCAGACAGCCATGCTGAGTGTCCTCCATGCGCACACCGCGCTGTTGACTCAGCTGGTGTCGTTCATGGAGGGCATCTCATCGGGCATGTCTGACCTACAGAGGGGCAATAGGTCCATGGACTCCTCCCTGACGGCAGCAGTGTCCCTCCTCAAACGGTCCCTCACCCCTCCTGCCTCTGCTCCATCCACACTCCCCAGCACCTTACCCATCCCAGGCACACACACACTGGCACACACCAGCACACACACATCCAGCACACTGACACACACGCCAATGACAAAACGCACACGCAAGCACATTCAGGGGACTGAAGCCAGACTCACAGGGGATGGGGCCCTGGAACACACACACGCATCCACATGCACTGCGCAGTCCTCAGTTCCCTCTCCCTCCAAAGCACCCTCCCTTGCCTCACCTGCAACCCCAAAGTCACAGCAGCTCTTCCTCTGTGACCTCGGCCTCTTCCCCACCGATGAAGCTGCTCCAGCATCCCGGGGGAAGAGGAAGCCCACCCACACGGAGCAGAGTGCCCCTCGCCCCCGGACACCCTCCCCCAGGCGCAGACGGACTGAGGCCCCCACCCGCAAGTCCCCCGGAGTGCTAAGAGCAAGACCCCGCCACCGCCCTGCAGCTCAGGCACAAGGTCTCCGTCCTCCATCCCTCAGGCCCCCACTGCACAGGTGCCCCCACCACACCCTGCCCCAGGTTCCCCCACCCACAGATATACCATCCCCAAGATGCTCCGGCCTTCTCCCCCTGCCACTTGCTCTCCCAGCACCACACCCCCGCTGCGCTTGTCTGTGCCACTGATGTGGTGAGGGTGTCCTCCCCCTCTGTCCAACCCACCTTGCCTGTTCCCCATTCTCCTCCCCTGGAGGTAGGCACTGCAGTGGAGTCCACTACCGCCCTGTCTGACTTGGGCACTGCAGTGGCGGACCTGTCCACCCCATCTGCAGGGTCCACTGCAGTTGTGCCGGCACCCACGACATCTGTGTCATGCCCCCCAGTTGTGCCGGCACACACCATGTCAGACACCTCCACTGCAGTTGTCAGTGGCTCTCCAGCACCCACCACCCCTTCCCTGACTCCCCCTGGTGAGCCCTGATCCTGTCCCTGCGGTGCCTGGCCTGCCCCCCGGTTGCCCCTCCTAGTGGATTGTCCCTGGTATTGTGCAGGCATGCGTAGGGTGACATCTGCCAGTGTCACCCTGTTTGAACTTAGACAATGGACTGGCCATTGGCCTTTGCTCTTTTTCAGGACTTCGTTTGGCCTCAACACATATGCTGAATAAAGCAACTTTCTTTTCTCTAGTGCTCATGCTTCAGATGTACATGTTGTTGGTGCAGCTAACCATGCCCTTGCTGCAGTGATGGTGATATCTGGTCTCATGATTATGAAGTGTTACTGTGCAGGAACCCATGTGGTCCAGGGGGAATGTGTCCTATCATGTGGTGTATCCATGTCATCAATAGCAGCATCTGAGGGTGTCATGTGTTCAGTATTTGGCAATGGGTTTCCTACTTACATTGGCAATTTCACATCTGTGGCTTCCACCCCTGCACATCTGTTGTGCCTGCCATCGTTGCATTTGTCTACTTCCCTGACCGTGTTGCCATCTCCAGTGGACATGCAGGTTTGGGCATCAATGGGGAGGGACTCATCCGTGTAGTCAGTGCAACATTGCTATACAAGTGTGTTGGATCTGTGCTGATGATTCCGTTGGCACATCCATGACCAGGCTGATGTGATGGGAGCCCTCATTTGGTGCTAATTGTTGATTGTGTGACCAAGTGCTCAGCTGACATGATGGGGCCCTACTGAGGCAACATATGGCACAGCTTTCCTCACACAGGAGTGGAGTCCCCTCATGGCAGTGTGTACACGTGTGACATTGCCTGCGCCCAAGGTGTGTGTTGTATGTGCATGTCTGTGTGTTCACTTCCATTCATCTGCGCATGCTGTGATCCCTAGTGTTGTACCTGTTTGTGATGCTTGCTGACTTGAGCTATGTTCCCCCAAAGTCTTCTCCCTGTGTTCTCTGTGATGTGGGTGCATGGCACATTACTGGTCATCAGGGTGTCACCCATAGGTGTGTTTGCTGTCAGGGCAGAGTTTGTGTGCTGACGCAGATGGGTCACAGTCAGGTTTCCCTTTGGCACTTGTTGTTTGCCCCTGTCATGTGATTTCCAGTTTGTGTTATCTTTCAGTGATTGTGACACGTTGTGTGTGTGACTGCTGGCACTCCTTAGGGTCCGGGCTGCAATGTTGGTTGTTGTCTATGTGTGTTCTTTGTGGGTGACCTTGGTTTCTTCATTGGTGTGTGACTGTGGCTGGGATCCCATTGGTCGGTGTGGTATTGCCGTCATGTCCATGTACAGCGTAGTGTGCAGTGTGTCAGACATTCAGGAGTCTTGTTGAGTGTCCATGTGTGATGTGTTTCTACACCTTGGTTCCCACCCACCACCCTGGAATAGTAATGGGTGCATGTGCAATGTCACCAGTGCATGTGTACTTCACTGCTGCACATTGTTGGAGGTCGAGGGTGTGGTGTTGAGTGTGTGCAGATGAGAGTTGTTGCCCGGCTAGTCCCCTGCCTCCATGTTGGCCTTGGCTTACTGGCCATGCTGATTGATTTGTGCTTGTGTAGGTGTGATGGTAGTTAGTTGCTCAGGACACCTGACTGTGGTTCACAGTGTGAACGACATTTAGCTTTGTCATCACAGTGGTATTTTTCTTCAGCCCAGGGTCACCACATTGTGGGGGCCCTGGGGGTGGTGCTGTGGTGTGTCTGTGACTTGCTGTGTTAGTTGTTGTTCCTACGTGCCTGTGTGACATGTGTGTTTTGTGCTCCCTCTCACCTGTCAATGCCTGCTTGCCCACATAGGGGATTTGGATCCATGAGTTACCTTAGTGTGGCAGTGTATGCACATCTGTATGATTGGTATTCAGCTCTCCTCATGTGTTGTGTTGTTGCCTGGGGACAATGGCACCCCCACCCCTCACCTGCTGTGTATGATGACAGTGTTGGTCTGCCTGTTTGTGTTTGTGCATCTGCACCACTGCATTGGCATATCTTGGGTGTGCCATTGGCTGTATGTTGTTTGGTGTGTTTCCCCTGCTGTCCCTGGGACTCCTAGGTCATCGGTCAGCACAGTGATCATGGTTTGTGTGTCCCATTGCTGCCATGGTATGGTATCTGTTCACCTCACATCTGCTGTCTCCACAGGGTATCTGCATTTGTGTGCCCATTGGTGCAAATATGTGGTTCTGCATTCTGATGGTCACTTCTGTCATTGTGTCATTGATGACTGTTGACGGTCTCAGCCACCATGGGTGTTGTTTGTCTGCACATGGCCAAAGGAATGTTTCATTTGCACTGCAGTATTTGGCTCCCCCAATTTATGTTGCAATGGGACACATACACTACTTTGCCACAGATGAGTTTTTGGTTCTGTGACCAGGAATGATCCATGCAGTTTGGCAGTTGCAGCTCTTTCTTTGTCAACAATTACCTTTTGGTCACTGTGATGATGAGGGTGTAGACCCCATTGCCACAATGTTCAAAATGTGCTTCAGCTATGGACCCCACACTTGCCTTTTGGTCACTGTGATGATGGGGGTTTAGACCCCATTGCCACAATGGTCAAACTGTGCTTCAGCTATGGACCCCACACTTACCTTTTGGTCACTGTGATGATGGGGGTTTAGGCCCCATTGCCACAATGGTCAAAATGTGCTTCAGCTATGGACCCCACACTTGCCTTTTGGTCACTGTGATGATGGGGGTTTAGGCCCCATTGCCACAATGGTCATGGGCTGCTTGCATTGTGGGTGCCACACACATATATGTGTGGCACATGTGCTAGGGGGTCACATTGTATGTTCAATGTCATGTTCGGTGTTGTAGGCATTTGACACAGCCTGCTCACACGCTTGTCATGGTGGTGGGGGGATGTCTTAATCTTGCATTCCCTAGGTTGTGGTGTGCTTGTTGTGTCATGCATTGTCCATCCTATGAGTGGGGGTGGTAGTAGTGGTAGGCATCCAGCCCCCCTGGCTAAGGGTGGTGGTAGGCATCCAGCCCCCTGGCTAAGGGTGGTAGTAGTGGTGGGCATCCTGCCCCCTGGCTAAGGGTGGTAGTGGTGGGCATCTGGCACCCCCTGGCTAAGGGTGGTAGTAGTGGTGGGCATCCTGCCCCCCTGGGTGAGGGTGGTAGTAGTGGTAGGCATCCTGCCCCCCTGGTTGAGGGTGGTAGTAGTGGTAGGCATCCAGCCCCCCTGGCTAAGGGTGGTGGTAGGCATCCAGCCCCCCTGGCTAAGGGTGGTAGTAGTGGTGGGCATCCTGCCCCCCTGGGTGAGGGTGGTAGTAGTGGTAGGCATCCTGCCCCCCTGGTTGAGGGTGGTAGTAGTGGTAGGCATCCAGCCCCCCTGGCTAAGGGTGGTAGTAGTGGTGGGCATCCTGCCCCCTGGGTGAGGGTGGTAGTAGTGGTAGGCATCCTGCCCCCCTGGGTGGGGGTGGTAGTAGTGGTAGGCATCCAGCCCCCCTGGCTAAGGGTGGTGGTAGGCATCCAGCCCCCCTGGCTAAGGGTGGTAGTAGTGGTGGGCATCCTGCCCCCTGGCTAAGGGTGGTAGTAGTGGTAGGCATCCTGCCCCCCTGGTTGAGGGTGGTAGTAGTGGTAGGCATCCAGCCCCCTGGCTAAGGGTGGTAGTAGTGGTGGGCATCCTGCCCCCCTGGGTGAGGGTGGTAGTAGTGGTAGGCATCCTGCCCCCTGGCTAAGGGTGGTAGTAGTGGTGGGCATCCTGCCCCCCTGGGTGAGGGTGGTAGTAGTGGTAGGCATCCTGCCCCCCTGGTTGAGGGTGGTAGTAGTGGTAGGCATCCAGCCCCCTGGCTAAGGGTGGTAGTAGTGGTAGGCATCCTGCCCCCTGGGTGGGGTGGTAGTAGTGGTAGGCATCCAGCCCCCTGGCTAAGGGTGGTGGTAGGCATCCAGCCCCCCTGGCTAAGGGTGGTAGTAGTGGTGGGCATCCTGCCCCCTGGCTAAGGGTGGTAGTAGTGGTAGGCATCCTGCCCCCCTGGTTGAGGGTGGTAGTAGTGGTAGGCATCCAGCCCCCCTGGCTAAGGGTGGTAGTAGTGGTGGGCATCCTGCCCCCTGGGTGAGGGTGGTAGTAGTGGTAGGCATCCTGCCCCCTGGCTAAGGGTGGTAGTAGTGGTGGGCATCCTGCCCCCCTGGGTGAGGGTGGTAGTAGTGGTAGGCATCCTGCCCCCCTGGTTGAGGGTGGTAGTAGTGGTGGGCATCCAGCCCCCCTGGCTAAGGGTGGTGGTAGGCATCCAGCCCCCCTGGCTAAGGGTGGTAGTAGTGGTGGGCATCCTGCCCCCCTGGGTGAGGGTGGTAGTAGTGGTAGGCATCCTGCCCCCCTGGTTGAGGGTGGTTGGCATCCAGCCCCCTGGGTTGGGGTGGTGGCGCGCATTCAGGCCCCTGTGTGCATATGTGGCATTGGTGATGGGCATCCCGCCCC
>CAWUFW010029995.1:0-18009 GCA_963921515.1 Calotriton arnoldi
GTAATGGGCCCCATAGAGTGTTAAAATATCGAAATGTTAAAATATCGATATGTTATTAATTTAATAATAAGAAATGTAAAAAGTAGTAAATAATATTAGTTAACATTTAGAAAAAAATTATTTGTAATATAAATTTTAGGAGCGAGATGTTGGGTTATTGGGATAAGGGTGGGGAGTGTTTTAAAAATATAGAAAATGAAATATAAATATCTAGAAAATATATAGTAAATAATAAAGTGTTGTTTTAGGAGCGGGATGTAGGGTTATTAGGGGATAAGGGTGGGGAGTGTTTTAAAAAAATATAGATTTATAAAATAGAAATTAAAAATAAATTTTGCTGAGGGTAAATAATTATTTATGAATGAATATTAAATTTTGAGGTTAAAATTTTGAAATATTTTTTAAAATAAAGATTTAATTTATTTTAAAATATTAATATAAAATTTATTTTTACATGTAATCTAATTTGTTTAAAAATATCTTATTTGTACTGATAGGTCTTGTTGTATTTATAATTAATTAATTAAATTTAAAAATTAGGAATGTTACAAAAAAAAATTATATCATTGGGGCTCATTACGATGGCGGGCGGAAGCACAACCGCCGTGCTGGCGGATGCAAAAACCACCAGTTACCGCCGGCACGCAGCAGTCCACACGCCCGCCCAATTACGATGCGAAAAGCAGGCCAAACACCGCCGGCAAGCCAGCAACACCGTCCGCCATCAAAGTGCGCCCGCACACGTAGCGGCGCAGCACAACTGACACACACCGTCCGACGAAACACGTCCCGCCCGGCGCATAAATTACGATGCCGCAAACAAACGGCTCCCACGGCAAAGAGACACCGCACGTGAAAGAGAGGCGGAAACACGGACGCAGAGCACGGACAACGAAGAAGCGGCACCCCGGGCATGAATCCAGCACTGCAGGCCCTTCCCATGCTTCTGCTGATGCACCACCAAGGACGCAACGTACCGCGGAGACGCAGGTAGGCACACACACAACAAGTGCACGCAAACAGCGCACACAGTGCAAGGGCGGAAAAAGCGGACAACCCCCCACCAGCGCGTGCACACTACACATCCACCATTGCATCCACATATGACACACAGGCCAAATCCTAACATCGCGGAACACATGTGTACACACCACCTGGGACTAGGAACCAACCACCCCGTCACGGCCCCAAAGCGCCGATGACGCCGCCACACATGCGCACAACGCAGAGGCCAACCGCAGCGCCATGCATGCGTCGCACACAGACACAGGGACACAACCAAGCAGCACACACATCAGCCCCACCCCGAACGCACATGACACGTGACAGGCCGGCCACAGACATGTCCCCAACGCCCAATTCACGGACAACACCCAACGCCACACAACCGACGCACACATGTCAGTGAAGTCACGCAACAGCAGGACACACCCCAGTGTAACAAACATGGCGAAGCACACAGCGGCGGCAACACCAACTAGGAGAAGCAGGGCCCCTTCGGGAAGAGGAACGCCAGTACCACACTGAAAAACCCATACCACCCTGCACATATGAACAAGACACATGAAACGGAACACCAAAGAGCCCGGGGACCGACAACAGGTGGCCCAAGAATAACATCCACACACAAGGCCCAACGCAGAGCGGAAAGGCAGCCTGCCGCCCACACAAGGGAGAGCAGACAGCACTGAATGACCTTCCATTCCAACACCGAAACCACAGCCCTACGACAGAAGCCGGTGAATACAGCCATTGTCCAGGAATAGACCAACACAGGCATGCCGAGGAGACCGACCACAGGGCAGATAGCGCATATCACAGAAGCACACAACGGACGGGGAAGAAAGAAGAAAACACTCCCCCATGTCGGCCACATGCAAGTTAATTGGAAGGAGTCACACAGCACTGACCTTGAACTGTCTGAGAAGCATGTGGGAAGAGGGCCCGTGTCCTCCAAACAAGCCAACAGAACACAAGTCCTGTCTCCCCACGACTACACAGAGCTCACAGCAACCCCGGAGCGTGCACATTGCAGACTGCACACACAGCCGGAGCACGCCACCTCTACGAACCGCTGCGAAATGGCAACCGCAACACACCTACCCAACTACGCCGAACAGCTCAAGCTGTACCAAACCAACACGATACATACATTGGGATGCGATCTCCTGTCCCTGCTGAACGTAAGTTACCGACTGACTTACCGCATCACATTGTTCAGCTGCGTCATGCCCGTCTTCTACTGTCGGAGGTGTCCCTACCAGCATCCCGTGGAGATATGCCTCTCCAACCCGGCATGTCTGAAGGCGGACCTGCTACCACTACTCCTCCCTCTGGACGCACACGACAGGGCCTGCTCTGCCTATGGGGGCATGGCGTATGTGGCCAACATCGCACGCGCACTGAAATGGAACCACTGTGCCTCCACACGACGGATCATCGAGAACAGCTACATCGAATGTCACCCAGCATGCCCCATCATGGTCCTCCAAGGGACAACCTACGAACAACACCTTGACAGCCACCATCCGCTTCATTGGCTGGCAAACATGTACACCACCAATGACATGGAAGCCCTGCTGGACGGCATCGCATACCTGACAACCTGTAAATACGTCGGACCACAACGCAGGTTCCCCGAGTGACCTATGAAGTCCAACCCCGCACCCATGCTCAGCTTCCGCACGGACTGGCCAGTCACCACCACAACAGCCATACCAAACGACCGGCAACTGTAACCACACCATCAACGACATCGCCATGACATCGGATATGACCGGGACATGCACACTGTTCCCCATCACATCCAGGAACACCGCATGCATCGTGGGAGGCAGTGGCATGGGCTCTGTGCATCGCACCCACATGGACGGAACTGCACGAACAACCAGGACACGACATGGATCCAGCGCACATGGACACACACACCGCTCAGTGGACATGAATAGGTCGCCTGGAGTCTGTGGGTGCTGCACCCTCCCACCCCCGCCCCGGGAATCCCATACCAGGACCTTTGCATGGACGACAAGTGCATACAACAACAACACGACCCCAGTGACTGTGACATGTCCAGTAACCACCACAGTGCAACAACAAGTGGCACGCCGCTGCATGCACGCAAGCACATGCCCTGATGTCATCTCACATGCACGCGTGCATGAGGAACAACCGCAGCAAACCTGTCACATGGAACTGAGATGGACTGTGCCCATGATGCCGAGCGGTCTGGTAGGCTACATGTATACCGTCTGTGTCAAAGTCCGCAGCTCCGCAGCTATACGTAAATGTACATTAGCACAGCCTTGGCCAAGCAGATGTAACCCCGCACCCTATCCCATTTGTAATCATGCTCAGTATATCCTCAACATGTATTCCGCTGCCAGTAGTGTCCACTATACTGCATCACAGAGGACAGAAGACTCAATATAATGTTTGAAACCAGAACTGTCTCCGCTGACTCATTTCACAAGTACGAATGAGAGAGGATGAGAGTATGTGAAGTACACGGCAGTCGTGACATGACCATGTAGTCCACTGGTATTGGATGTCAACGCAAATGAGTAGCACTACTGTGGAAGACACACATGTGTCGTGTGAAGTCGTATGGACGCAGTGCTCAGGTGGGTGGGTGCGACGGGTAGATGCGCACATGCCAAGTTGGAGCACGCCGTGTTGGGAGGGGTCATGAACAGTACACCACCGCTTCCCTGGGCATTGTGAGAGGACACCTGTCGGGGGGAGTGAACACGTGTGTGCACAGCAGCCGGGCACACGTACAAAGCGGTACCAGGCGCACCTCAGCCCACCCTCTGTGGACAAGCTGGATCCTGTTGTGCGCCCGCCATGCCCCTTGACAAGGCACACACAGCCCCAGTCGACCAGGTGTAACCCCAACATAGTCAATCCGCACAGGCGATACAGGGCACGGGATGGCAGTGGAGCATGGTGTGTGAGAGGTCTCCTCGCGCTCCTCCTGGTCATATCACGCAGGCAATAGAACCTCAACGTCTAGCATGGCACAAGTCAAATGGAAGTGTAGGGGGACGCACCACAGCACGAGCAGCACTGACGTCACGGGAGGTGGCTCGCACCATCCCATCCATTGCCCATCATACCAACCACGACACATGCCATTGCGACTAAGTGCAAGCGCGTGCGCCACCACCCCCGAGCCCTCCCCAGAGAGGCCAAAGAGTGAATGTGTGGGCCAACAGCCACAGACGGACGCGGCCTGGCCGCAAGGGCAGCCACAGCCACTGGGTGTCGCAGGTGGCGGATCCGGAAGGCGAAGACTGTGATGCATAGTCCATGCAGGCCGGGTCTCCATTTGGGGCACCACGCAGGTGGACGGCGTCCCGCCACACATCATACCCTGAGACAGCCCACTCGTGCAACTGGACCCACACATACACTCCTTGCCCTCTCTGGTGCGAGCTTGGGGCTGCCTGTGCAAGCGCTAGCCTCGCAGGTGAGCATGCATATTGGGGGGCGAGGGGAGGACATGAGGGCTGGGGCGAAGATGACTGTATCACTGTCAGTTAGTACAAGGGATGACCCAGATGTGGAAAGGAAGAGACGTGTCCCGTGTGTACTGCAACTAGTCGCCAATCCAACTACCCCCCATGTCCGGAATGTAAGCCCGCACCTAGGCCCGCCCATCCGCCACATCGAACATACCACCAGCACGACAACCTTCCCATTCGAAACACTGACTGGGGGTGGCGACCAGTGAACAATCATGTGTAGCCTACCCACGCGTACATGTGGGCCCTCCATGATCCATGTCACCTGCGGCAAAGACATGACATGCGCAATGAGGGAAGTGAGGAGAGCTGCCCGCCCCACGCGCAGAAGGTGCATCAGCTCCACAGACCCAGCAGCGAGTCCAGCAGGGGTCACATGTGCAGGGGCAGCTGTGCCTGGTGTGAAGGCACATGCATATAGACAGCACATCGACCAATGTGTAGTCTGCCCACATCCACAGTCCATCATCATGCGGACATAGGAATTGAACACAGGGCAACACATCTTAGTTGGTGCACCCACCGTGACCAACAATGCGCAATCATCGACGTACCCGCCCTGTGCATGGCCCCCCACCCAACGGAGGCACATCCAGTGCCACCATCCCACACACACAAGCCTTCCACGGAACATGCTGTGTCCAATGGTCAGTACAGAGTCAGCGCCCATCTGGTGGATCCTGAACAGGAGACACATGCACACACATGCCAGCTCCCACTATGTACGTCTGCCACCTGGCACGTGCAATGTAACCTCTCACCTGTGACGTGTGACTGCAAGCACACAGCCGTCTTGGCATGGGGCTGTCAATGTGGACACCAGTCAATGTTTCGGGAGCTGTGATCCGTACAGTGCTGTACATAGGGTGCAGTGCTGACACCTACTACTGTCTCATATCCCCTCGTGCCACAGGTCCCACTTGTATTGGCCGCTCAGCCCGTGCCCACATCGTCGTCGTCGTGTGCCATACTCATCCAGCCTCGGAAGCAGTTCCATGCTCAGCAGACACTCATGTTGCCGTGGCGTTGCCGCTTGACGAATATGCAGTCAGTCCCCATCAGCACGCCCCGCAAGTCATTGGGGCCTAGATCCCCATGTGCATGCACATGGCAGTGGTATGTCTCACTTGCCATTGCCATTGTTGGGAGACCTGTGTAAGTGTATTGTGGCCGTGCCGTCCCAGCTTGACAGCTGGGCTGTGGCTCATGTGCTTGCTCAGTCATGTCAGTGATGTGTATGCGAAATTGCTATGTGCCGTGTTGCTTTGACATGTGTCCTCTGCCATTTAACCCAGGCGGAGACCGAACATTGACCGCCCATACCAATTGCTGGCGGACATGGACGATACAGAGGTAATCAGGAAGTTTCGGCTGGACAGGCCAACTCTGCATCGACTGTGTGCCATGTTAGAGCCCCATCTCCGTCCCCGCAGGGTGTATCCGACTGCTGTCACCCCCACGGCTAAGGTGATGGCCGCCATGCATTTCTTCGCCACTGGGTCATTCCAGCACACAGTGGGCAGTGGAGGAGGGATGTCCCAGCCCATGTTCAGCAAGGTGCTGAGGGATGTACTGGCAGCCATGATGCTGTACCGGAACAGGTACATCCGCTTCCCCAGGGCTCGTGAATTGGCGGCAGTGAAGGGTGCATTCTATGCCCTTGGCAGAATCCCACACGTCGTGGGAGCCATTGACTGCACTCATGTTGGCCTTGTTCCACCACAGGCCACTGAGCACCTGTACCGCAACAGGAAGCACACGCACTCCCTGAATGTGCAAGTGGTGTGCCTTGCGGACATGGTGATCACCCACGTGTGTGCCAAGTTTCCAGGCTCGGCCCATGACGCACACATAATGCGCAACAGCATCTTGCCACGACTGATGGCCAATCTGCAACAGGATCGTGCCTGTATTGTCGGTGAGTATGTGGAGTGGTGTAGCGTGCTGGTTGTGCGATGCTGTCCCCTGTCCAGTTGGAATTGCAACGGTTCTCTGTGTCCCTCACACCCAGGTGACTCTGCGTATCCGAATGGGGCATGGCTGCTCAGTCCATTGAGGAATCCTCGCACCCCAGCAGACGATCGATACAATGAGGCACATGGGAGGACCAGACGTGTGGTCGAGCGTACCTTTGGCCTCCTCAAGTCCAGGTTCAGGTGCCTGGACCGCACCGGGGGTGCACTGGCGTACTCCCCACAGAAGGTGTGCCAGATAGTGGTGGCGTGCTGCATGCTGCACAATCTGGCCATTCGGAAGCAGATCCCCCTCATTGTGGATGACGGAGATCAACCAGGGCCCCAGCCCGCAGACCAGGACAGCTCGAGTGAGGTGGACAGCGGAGAGGAGGAAGCTGGGAATGTGCGCCAGCAGCTCATCGCCCGCTACTTCACTTGACGGTGAGTGTCCATGTACGACGGATGATGTGTCTGTATCTGTGCAGGTGTGTGTGTGCTGTGTCAGGGTGGCCGTATGTTCACTGCGTGCAGTGTGTCAACGCTCCATGGCCAGGGTAGTATGCCACTGTTGGTGACTGTGGCATTGTGCCCTATTGCTCTGTGCGATGTGTGTACATTGCTTGTAGTTGTTGACATGTACTGTGTGATGGGTGTGTGACACACTCATTGAATGTGCTCCTGTTCTGTCTCCCACCCCTAGGTCCCTACAGGCCCTCCGGATTCCATTGCCATGCCACGCATCAGGTGCCTTTCCGCCCAAGGTGGCCGTTGTATTCCGTACAAATAAAACACAGGGCACAAACAGCAGTTAGTGAAAAAGGTGCATTTATTACAAACTGTGACATGTGATTGTGTGTAAGGTGATGACAAAAGTGGTGCGTGCAGTGACAATGAGCTGTCGGTCATGGCTGCGTGATGATCAGGGTGTACCCACTGGTTCTATGTCCATAGTCCAACACACACATGCCATCCAGCTGGCTGTGTGGAGTGGGATCGTAGAGCAAGTCAATGCAGTGGCTGGTCAAGGAAGGCTGGCGGAAGGCTGGCTGGCTGCCTCACTTGCGACTGGAGCGTGCGAAGTCCTCCCGGGAGATCTGTTTCCTCTTCGGACGGCCCCTTCCACGTTTGGGAGGGGGGTGTGTGGTGGCGAGCTGCTGGTGGTGGGTGAGGTGTGCTCACTGGCTGTGGACGCAGGGGAAGTGGACACTGCTGCCCGAGCCTGCGCCCTAGCAGGTGGTGGCGGAGGTGGTGTTGCTGGCCTTGCCTGTGACCCCACCGCCACCACCAGCTGGCCCATGAGGTCCACGAGTTGGTCCATACGGGACACGAATTGGCCCATATGGGCGTCCATGGACCTCAGCACCCCCAGCACCTCCCGCGTGTCAGTAGCAGACCTGGCCCATTGTCCTTGGGCCTCTTCATAGGCCCCAAGGACTCTGGCCATTTGAGGCAGGGCATGGCTCCCAGGGGAGGCTGGCGTTTCCCTGACCCTGCTCCTCCTACCAGTCCTGCTGCCACCGGCCTGCCCACTAGCCACATTGCACACCACGGTCCTCGCTGTGGCTCCCAGGGTGGATCCAGTCGGCCGGGCCACCACCTGCGCTGGGGCTGGTGCCAGCGAAGACGTGGTGGTGGTGGAGGCGGTGGTGGTCGGTGCGGCGATGGTGGCGGTTGCGGCAGTGGTAGTGGCCGCAATGACCGTGGGTGTGGCCGCAACGACAGTGGCAGCAGGGGACTGGGACTGTTCAGCATCCCTGGATGATGGGTTGGTGGGTAGGAGGGGTCCTGGGGAGCGGCTGGGCCCTGCCACGCCAGATGGGCCAGCTTGGTGGTCCGTGTCCGAAGAGGAGGACAGATCCTCCAGATCCGTGTGTCCTCGTTGGGGGCTTGTGGGCTGGCTGTGCTGGCTGCTGTCTCCATCCCCAGCATCCGGCAGTTCGTCACCTGTGGAGAGAATGAGATTTGTTATTGTGTTGCACCTGGCGAAGTATGTATTAGTCATCTGACATTGGCAGTTCGTGCAATCTCGTACATGGGTTTCCCGGAGGCGAGTGTGTGGCTGTGGCATCTGTAGTTGTGTGTGCTAGGCAATGGGACTGTGTGCTGTGCACATGTGGCATGGGACGGATTGGCCATGCCGATGGGTGTGTTGCTGTGCCCCTACTCATTGTGACTCTGGTGTATGCGGGCTCCTGGCCCATCCTGGGTCTGGTTTGTACTTTGCTTTTGGAGTTCATATGGAACGCTTAGGAACGCATATGGCAACATGGGGGCCATGCCCCAGATTCGCATTTGGGAGGGGATATGCTTTTGGGGTTCAAATGGAACGCTTAGGAACGCATATGGCAACATGGGGGCCATGCCCCAGATTCGCGTTTGGGAGGGGATATGCTTTTGGGGTACATGCTGTGAGCCATGGGTGCCGAACGTGACATGTGTTGTGGCAGCATGACAGTGCATGGTCTGAGGTGTGTGCATGCCTGACATGCCCTGCATATTTGCTGTCTGTTGTGGTTACTGGACATGGCATTGGACGCATCGTTATGAGTGAGTGATAGTTGTGTGCCAGCCAACGTATTGCAGTTGTCCCATCTCCTTGGTGTGCGTGCTGCCCTGTGCCATGTGCATCACTGCAGTGCTCGGGGGGTGTGGCCCATGTTGTGTGTTGTTGCTCACAGTGTGTCGTGCGCTTAATTGACTTCTGGCACATGGTTGGTCATGGGCATGTGTCTTAGCGTGACTGCTGTATGTGTGGCAGCTGTGCGGATGACATGCCTTTCATGAGACTGGGGCTGACGGATGGGATGGATGGTATGTTGTATGTGCATGGTGTGTCTGTGAGTTTGATGGGTTCAGTGGTGTTCGTGTGCATTTCTGTTGTTCCGCTCTGTTGCGTCTAGTGTTGTTTGTCTTACATAGGCGTAGTTGTGGGGTGTGGGGTTGACAGGCAGTGGGGGCTACATGGACAGGACTTCAATGGTGTTTCGGTTGTGTGTGATGAGTTGCACAGTGGCTGCCGTGTGGGACTATATTCAGTGTGGCTTGTGCATGCAGACGTGGCTCCTTGGGTGTTGCTATGTCTGTGATGGGTCATGTGGGGTGTGAGTCTGTTGTTCATGTCCGTGTGCACATTGTTCACTTGTTCGTGACGGTGGGCGGTGCTGCGTGTTCGTCTGCTACGTGACATGTCCCATGTGTTGGTGGTGCTATGGTACTCATGCCTCCAGTAATCCAGCCCTGTCCAGTTTCCCACCTGCAAGTTGTTCGTGCGTGCACTGTACTGGATGCCACATGGCTCTAAGCGGGGGTGCTCCATGTTGCAGGTCTGTGGGGGTGGGGGGTGTAGTGGGTCGTGGGGGTGGCTGTACACCCACTGACACCGATTGCTGTGGACCGTGATGTCTGCCTTTCGGCTGTCGTTGTGGCACTGCGGTGGCTGACACGTGGCTGTGGGGTGTGGGGGATGCTCCTCCTTGCTGTGCTGTGGGACTGGGGCCTGGTGTGTGTTGTACTTGGGCTGTCCACCGTCTCACCCACTGCACTTTGTGTTCCTGCCACTTACCTGTTACTTGTCGGTTAGTGCAGCTGTGGCGGACACATGGGTGTGGTGGGTGCTCGTTGTGGCGCTTCTGGCATATTTGGGGACCTGTTGGTGGTTACGTGGCTGGCTTAGTGTACACATGTCCCCACGCATCTTACAGTTGTTCGGTTTGGGCTGTGTGTGGTAGTGTCTGTTGCATGTGTGTGTGATGTGTTGTGTATTGTGTGCTGGACATGGGGGTGTTTGTCCCTGGGAGCTGTGGCATGGTAGTTGCGCATGTGAGTACATAGCGGTGTGCTGGTATACATTAGTTTGTACTTACCAGCCTCCACTCCCCCTGCTAATCCGGCGAGGATCTCCGGATGGATTACGACTCGCACCTTCTCCTCCCACGCTTTGAAGGTCTTAAAGAGCGCGGGATTCCCTCCGCCAGTGACGGCAGCCAGCTCTCTGTTTTTGCCCTCCTTCTTCTTGACCAGGCTCTTTACGTCATTCCAACGTTTGTTTATCTCGACTCTGTTCCTGGGCAGGGTCCCGACTGCATTGACCTGGTCTACGATCCGGTTCCACATTCTGTTTCTGGTGGCTAGTGGTGTGTGCTGGACCATGTTCCCATAGATTTGTGGGTACACCTTGATGATCTCGTCGACCATGACCGTCAGCTCCATGGGCGTGAACTTGGGCATCCTTTGTGGTGCCATGGTGTTTGTGGTGCTGGTGCGGTGTGTGTTGTGTAATGTGCAGGGGGTTTGTGGTGCCGGTGTTTGGTGGTGGTGGTGGTGGTGGTGGTGGTGGTGGTTGTGATATGTGCGTTTCTGTGGTGTGCTGCTGTCCTTGCTGTGTCACTGTGTCCTCTCCTCTCCTCTCTGGTTTGCAATGTAGCAAGGGGTTGTGGTCTGTGGGAGTGCTGCTTTTGTACTCACCTATGTGGGTGTGTCCTCATGGTCTGTTGTTTTCAGGTGTGTTGTGTCTGGGGTTCTGGCCTTTGTATTTTTTGTTTGTCCGGGGGGTGTTTTCGGGATGTGTACTGTGCTTGTGTATTTGTGTGTGCCTTGCTGTGTGGACTTGTTGGCCATGTTGTGTGCTATTGGTTTTGTGTGCGGATGGTTTCTGTGTAGGTACGTTGGCGCCATGGCTTCTGCCGTGTCGATTCTCATCGGCGTTGTTTGCGCTGGCGGGCGGTATATTTGTTGTTTTTCCGCGCTCATGGCGGTGCGATCGTAATTTCACGTGCGGTGTGTCGGCCGTGTGGGCGGGCGGTTTTGTGTTGTCGTGCGTGTTTCCGTCCGTGGCGGGCGGTTTGACTCCGACTCGGACGATGGCGGGCGGTATTTTGTGTGATTTTTCCGCCGATGGCGGTTTTCGGTTTGTGTACTCATAATGGCGTGGTCGGTGTTCAGGCGGTGTGTGCGGGCGGATTTTTGCCGCTTCCATGCCTGGCGGATTTATTTACGCCGGGTATCGTAATGGGCCCCAATAATATTAATAGTGTAATTATGATAGTTAATTTTTGGTAGAAATGTATAGTGTGTGTTATATAAAAAATTAAATATAAAAATTATAAAATATATTTAGATCTCATAATTTATAATTTACAAATTTTAAAATTTAATACCCCCAAAAATATATTCAATATATATGTATTGAGCAAATATTAATAATTTCAAATATTATTTATAATTTATAAATATATTATACTACAGAGAATTATAGATGTAATAAGGTATGGTATTTAAATATAATGTAATGGAGTACATATAATACATTATTTATAATACATTTGTGAGTAATATGATAATATATGTAATAAAAAAGTAATATTTGATCAATATATTATTATGAAATATTTTTAAATTTTTTGTAATAATATTTAATGTAAAAATTATTTAAAAATGTAATATTTAATAAGGAATTAAAATAGTATTACATTAATAATGACATGTATAAATGTTAATGAATTAATTGAATTATAATTTATAAATATTAAATTAATATATAATATATATATATATTATATATTATGTGTATATAATATATATTATATACACATAATATATATGTGTATATATATATATTATATATATATATAATATGTGGGAATATTATAATAAAGAGTGTTTTAACTCTTTTTTTTTGTATTTTGAACAAAAATTAATAAATGTTTAGTAGGTAGCATTATTATTTAAGATATATTTATTGTAATAAAATTTGTAGATGAAATGTAAATTTTATAAATAATTTAAAAATTTTGAATTTTAACTATAGTGTGAATTTAATAATATATTTGTTTACTCTCAAAATTTTAATATAAGTTAAGTTAAAGTGGAGTAGGAATAGTAAATTATATTTATTTACTAACCAACACCTTCACTGATTTAATATTAACTGGAGTGGGAATAATTATTTATATTCATTTACTGACCAATATTTTGTTTTATTAAATACTAATTGGAGTGGGAATAGTAAAATATATTTATTTACTATTTAGCACCTTCCCTGATTTAATTCTAACTGGAGTGGTAATAGTAAATTATATTGATTTAATATCCAGCACCTTCCCTTATTTAATAATAATTGGAGTGGTAATAGCAATTTATATTTATTTAATATCCAGCACCTTCCCTTATTTAATACTAACTGGAGTGGGAATAGTAATTAATTATTATTTATTATCCAGCACCTTCCCTGATTTAATAGTAACTGGAGTGGGAATAGTAAATTATATTTATTTAATATCCAGCACCTTCCCTGATTTAATAATAATTGGATTGGTAATAGTAATTTATATTTATTTAATATCCAGCACCTTCCCTTATTTAATACTAACTGGAGTGGGAATAGTAATTAATTATTATTTACTATCCAGCACCTTCCCTGATTCAATAGTAACTGGAGTGGGAATAGTAAATTATATTTATTTACTATCCAGCACCTTCCCTGATTTAATACTAACTGGAGTGGGAATAGTAAATTATATTGATTTGCTAACCAGCACCTTCACTTATTTAATATTAACTGGAGTGGGAATAGTAAATTATATTTATTTACTATGCAGCACCTTCCCTGATTTAATACTAACTGGAGTGGGAATAGTAAATTATTATTATTTACTATCCAGCACCTTCCCTGATTTAATAGTAACTGGAGTGGGAATAGTAAATTATATTGATTTAATATCCAGCACCTTCCCTGATTTAATGCTAACTGGAGTGGGAATAGTAAATTATATTTATTTACTATCCAGCACCTTATCTTATTTAATACTAACTGGAGTTGGAATAGTAAATTAATATTATTTACTATCCAGCACCTTCCCTTATTTAATAGTAACTGGAGTGGGAATAGTAAATTATATTGATTTAATATCCAGCACCTTCCCTTATCTAATATTAATTGGAGTGGGAATAGTTAATTGTATTGATTTACTATCCAGCACCTTCCCTGATTTAATACTAACTGGAGTGGAATAGTAAATTATATTTATTTACTATCCAGCACCTTCCCTGATTTAATACTAACTGGAGTGGGAATAGTTCATTATATTGATTTACTGACCAACACCTTCCCTGATTTAATAGTAAGTGGAGTGGGAATAGTATATTATATTTATTTAGTATATTTAAGCTTTTATTAATTAATAATAAATGTAGTGGGAGTAATAAATTATATATGTGTAGAGTTTATTAAGTTATTTGCATTAATAGTATTTGGTGTAGCTAATTTAAATTAAATATATTTGTATATATGTGAATATGATATATTTAAAAATAATACAGTTGTTATATGTATTTATTATAATATTAATTGTCTTTTGTTTAATAAATATTATAATACATATTTAAATTGTTATTGATGTACACTATTTTTGTAAAATATATGCATTTTTAATAAACATATAATAAAATAACATAGGGGCCGATTACGATGGCGGTCGGAAAACCATTCCGCCCGCCGTGGCAATGGGAAAAGACCGCCCGCATGGCTTGCGGCACCACTGCCGATCACATTACGATGCACCACCGGAAAAATCAGACCGCCGCGGTCGGAACCCAAGAAACACCGGCGGCGCACGTGCAGAAAATGCGAAATACCCTCCACGGCGGTCGGATCCACTGCGGAAAGCTCTCAACCCGCCGATACACAAGCGGAATTCCCATGAGTGCAATTATGATCTTACCGCGGTGCCAGCGGTACGACCGCTTGTTTCCGACCGCTGCGATTGACAGCAATGATGAATGGGAGAGCTGGAGGAATGACCATTGGAGTCCGACCGCGGCGTCCGCGCGGAAACAGTAATGGCGGTCGGAAGCAACTACACCACAAAACCACCAAATGTGGCTGTGCATCTGGCTCAGCCAATGAAAACAGCCAAAACAGCCCATTGACACATGCCCCTGGCAAATAAGAACTACAAATCCCAGCCCAACACAGACAACACACCTGACATGAATATCCAGTTGGGACCCACCCACATAGCACAGCATAAAACCAGCCCCTGCATGACCACAATTCTTTGCACAATTCCAGAACAGAAGGGCCCAACAACATCACACAAAGGATAGGCAACCCTGCACACATCACACCATCACAAACACACACACACCACACACATCACCACCACCACCACCACCTGCACTCTTAACCACTCAGCACATCACACACCATGGCACATAAGATGCCCAAATTCACTGATGGTGAGTTGTCAGTCATGGTGGATGAGATAATAAGAGTTGAGCCATATATTTTAGGAAGCAGGGTCCAACAGACCCCATCAGCCAGGCAAAATCAAATGTGGCAAAGGATAGTTGACAGAGTCAATGCTGTAGGGCAAGTTCCACACAACAGGAAGGAGATCAGGAAGAGGTGGACTGATCTCAAGAGCAAGGTCAAGGAGAAGAACAGCAAGAACCGTGAGCTGGCAAACCGGACTGGCAGTGGCCCTCCCATTCCACCACGAACATTCAACGCATGGGAGGAGAAGGTACTTGGCATACTGCACCCAGAGAGTTGCACTGGAATTGAGGGGGGAATGGAGGCTGGTAAGTACCAACAAAAGTCTGCCATAACACTGCTATGTAGTAGCTTGCACAACTAAAAAGCAACACCTCCTAGGCCCAAATGTACTCATGTCCACCACACTCCCCCAAACAGGTCTCACAGATCCCACAATAACTCCCTCTCATTCACCACAAAGGTACATAACAATATTTAAATGGGGGCACATGTACAGGCAGCCAGCACTACAACTCCCAACAGGCCCCCTTGTCCCACAGCTCAGCAGGATGGAGCATTCCCCACACCCACAAGCATGGGGCAGCCATTTCCCTCCAATGTGTAACCTTACAGGTAGGTAGCCATCTCAAAAGGGAGGGGTCTTTGTGGCTGGGAAGTCTGCACTACAACTCCCAACAGGCCCCTTGTCCCACAGCTCAGCAGGATGGAGCATTCCCCACACCCACAAGCATGGGGCAGCCATTTCCCTCCAATGTGTATCCTTACAGGTAGGTAGCCATCTCAAAAGGGAGGGGTCTTTGTGGCTGGGAAGTCTGCACTACAACTCCCAACAGGCCCCCTTGTCCCACAGCTCAGCAGGATGGAGCATTCCCCACACCCCCAAGCATGGGCAGCCATTTCATTCTTCCCATCAAACTAACAGGTAGGGAGCCATCTTAACAGGGAGGGATGTTTATGTGTGGGAAGCTTGCACTACAACTCCCACCAGGCACCCTTGTCTCACAGCTCTGCAGGATGGAGCATATCCCCCCACCCAGAACCATGTGGCAGCCATTTCATTGTTCTCATCAAACTTACAGGTAGGTAGCCATCTCAACAGGGAGGGTTGTTTGTGTGTGGGAAGCTTGCACTACAACTCCCACCAGGCACCCTTGTCCCACAGCTCAGCAGGATGGAGCATGTCCCCCCCACCCAGAACCATGTGGCAGCCATTTCATTGTTCTCATCAAACTTACAGGTAGGTAGCCATCTTAACAGGGAGGGGTGTTTGTGTGTGGGAAGCTTGCACTACAACTTCCACCAGGCACCCTTGTCCCACAGCTCAGCAGGATGGAGCATGTCCCCCCCACCTAGAACCAGGTGGCAGCCATTTCATTCTTCCCATCAAACTTACAGGTAGGTAGCCATCTTAACAGGGAGGGGTGTTTGTGTGTGGGAAGCTTGTACTACAACTCCCACCAGGCCCCCTTGTCCCACAGCTCAGCAGGATGGAGCATGTCCCCCCCACCCAGAACCATGTGGCAGCCATTTAATTGCTCTCCTCAGACTTACAGGTAGGTAGCCTTCTCATGCTCTATTGTCCCACAGCTGAGCAGGATGGAGCATCCCCCACACCCCCAAGCATGGGGCAGCCATTTCCCTCCAATGTGTAACTTCACAGGTAGGTAGCCATCTCAACAGGGAGGGGTCTGTGTGGCTGTGAAGTCTGCACTACAACTCCCAACAGGCCCCCTTGTCCTACAGCTCAGCAAGATGGAGCACCCCCACACCCACAACCATGTGGCAGCCATTTCATTCTTCCCATCAAACTTACAGGTAGGTAGCCATCTCAACAGGGAGGGGTCTGTGTGGCTATGAAGTCTGCACTACAACTCCCAACAGGCCACCTTGTCCCACAGCTCAGCAAGATGGAGCACCCCCCACACCCACAACCATGTGGCAGCCATTTCATTCTTCCCATCAAACTTACAGGTAGGTAGCCATCTCAACAGGGAGGGGTGTTTGCGGCTGTGAAGTCTGCACTACAACTCCTAACAGGCCCCCTTGTCCCACAGCTGAGCAAGATGGAGCACTCCCCCCACCCAGAACCATGTGGCAGCCATTTCATTGTTCTCATCAAACTTACAGGTAGGTAGCCATCTCAACAGGGAGGGGTGTTTGTGTGTGGGAAGCTTGCACTACAACTCCCACCAGGCACCCTTGTCCCACAGCTCAGCAGGATAGATCATGTCCCCCCCACCCAGAACCATGTGGCAGCCATTTCATTGTTCTCATCAAACTTACAGGTAGGTAGTGACTGCATGTACCCCGCCATCCTCATCTAAATGCATGTAGCCACATAACCAATCAATCACAGAATTTGTAGAGCGCACTACTTACCCGCGAGGGTCTCAAGGCGCTGGGGAGAAAAAAAAGGGGGGGGGGGTTGCTGCTACTGGTCGAACAGCCAGGTCTTAAGTAGCCTCCTGAAGGTCAGCAGGTCTTGGGTCTGTCGTAGGCTTAGTGGAAGGGTGTTCCAAGTCTTGGCGGCGAGGTGTGAGAAGGATCTGCCGCCGGTGGTTGTTCTTCGAATGCGAGGGACGGTGGCGAGGAGAGGTCGGCGGAGCGGAGCTGGCGGTAGGGGACGTAGAAGAAGAGTCGTCTGTTGAGGTAGGCTGGGCCAGTCTTGTGGAGTGCCTTGTGTGCGTGGATGAGGAGTTTGAAGGAGATTCTCCTGTCGACGGGAAGCCAGTGCAGGTTCCTCAGGTGGGGGGTGATGTGGCTGTGGCGTGGTACGTCGAGGATCAGGCGTGCGGAGGCGTTTTGTATGCGTTGCAGTCGCTTGATGAGCTTGGCCGGGGCTCCCGTGTAGAGGGCATTCCCATAGTCAAGTCTGCTACTGACGAGGGCCTGGGTGACTGTTCTTCTTGTATCTGTCGGGATCCACCTGTAGATCTTGCGAAGCATGCGGAGGGTGTTGAAGCAGGAGGAGGAGACTGCGTTGACTTGCTTGGCCATGGAGAGCGTTGAGTCGAGGATGACTCCCAGGTTGTGTGCGTGGTCGGTGGGTGTCGGGGCTGCTCCCAGTGTCGTTGGCCACCAGGAGTCGTCCCAGGCTGAGGGGTTGGAGCCGAGGATGAGGACCTCTGTCTTGTCCGTGTTCAGCTTTAGTCGGCTGATCTTCATCCAATCGGCGACGGCCTTCATTCCTTCATGGAGGTTGGATTTGGCGGCGAGGGGGTCCTTGGTGAGGGAGAGGATCAGTTGAGTGTCGTCA
>CAWUFW010029996.1:0-18004 GCA_963921515.1 Calotriton arnoldi
GCTGTCCGTCCCGAATCGGAATCGGCCCCTCTGTGTTTGAAAATACCACTTTTAGAAAGTGGGTATTTTCTTGTCTAACCATCCAAGCCTGCCTCTGCTAGGTTGTGTATTCCTTGTCTGGAGTGTGAGTGACAGGGGCTGGGGGATGCCAGGAGACAGGGTGAGTCAGCACAGGGCTGAATAACAAGATCTACATGTAGATGGTTGGGAGGAGATGCACCTGGGACCTGAATAGGGCTGGGCCTTCCCTCCACAATGCTGGCTCCACCTCCTGTGGTGCGTCTGATGTCCCTGGCCTGCACTGTGAAAGGAAAGAAGGAGACTTGTCAACAAAGTGCTCCAGGACTGACCAGAACTGGTTTGGACTAGGCAAAGGCCTCTCTGCCTTCAGAGAACAAAGAGAAATTGAGGATAAAAGGGGGACCCAAACCCCAGAAAATTAGAACTCTTTTGGATCAAGAAGACTGCCAAGAAGAAGAGCTGGAGAAGCTGTGAGGAGGAACTACCACTTTGCTGTGTGCTTTGCTGTGTTGGCCTGCAGTGGCTGCTTCTGTCTTGGGCAGTGAAAGGACTGGAACTGAACTTTCTGCAATCTACTTTGTGAGTGTCTCCAAGGGCTTGAGGTAGAGCTTGCCCCCTGTTCAAGAAGTCTCAGGAACAGCAAAGACTTCAAGTTCTTCTGCCCTCAGCACTGGGGACTGTGTGTTTTGTGCTGCAACAGAAGAAAAGCAACTCGACGACGTCGACGACGACGCTGCCGACTCGGTGTCCCGACAGCACCGCAGAGGGCACCGCCGCAACGCCGCACCGCGATCCTGGTCTCACCGACGACGCCTGCTGATGCCGCCACCGAGCCGCTGCTCGCACCGCGACCTGTGGGCACCGCACTCCGCACCGCCTCGCTTCACGACGACGCCGTGGCCTTCCCGACAACGCCGCTCCACGCCGGACTCGACGCCGCTGCTTACACCGTGGTTCGGGGGCACCGCTCATAAGTTACACGATGCACCGCCCTCATCCCGCACTGCAGCCTTGGCCCACTGACGCCGGTACCATCGACTCCCGTTCATCAGCCGACGACAGCGCAGCAGCTACGACGACGCCACTGCTGCACCGTGACCTGCCAGCACCGTGACGAGCACCGCCTTCATCTCACACCGCGACCCTGGTCTCACCGACGACGCCATCCGACGCCGCCACCGAGCCGCTGCTCCCACCGCGACCTGAGAGCACCGCACGCCGCACCGCTGCACTTCGCACCGCACGCCGCACCGCTGCACTTCGCACCGCACGCCGCACCGCTGCACTTCGCACCACAGCACCCGACGCCGGCCGACGCCAGCGCTCCTGACTTCAACAGAGGAGATCGATCTGCAACGCGTGTGACTTCGAGGGCCCCGACGACGACGCACCGACCTCGGGAACCGACGCCTGCAGACGCCGTGTTTTCGGAAGCTCACCGCGAGGTCATCGACGTCCTGCATTTCTGAAAGGTACTGTTTGCGGGTCTTCCCGACACCGTAGTTGACCCGCGACGCCGCGGTCAGCCAGAACTGTTTGGATTTGTTTGTTCACGACGCCGTGATAGCCCTGGACGGAGCTATCGACATCAAGGAACTGTTTTTAAAGACATTTTGAGAAGTAACTATTTCTGAAGTACTGTACAGTGGATTTTTATCGTATTTGGTCTTGTTTAAAGTATATAAAAATATTGGATATTTTTCTAAACTGGTGTGGTGTCAGTTTGTAGTGCTTACACTGTATTACTGTTGGTTATGTGCAAATGCTTTACACACTGCCTCTAGAATAAGCCTGACTGCTCGTGCCAAGCTACCAAGGGGTGAGCAGTGGTTATTTTAGGAGTGTAACTCCCTTACCCTGACTAGGAAGAAGGGTCCCTACTTGGACAAAGGTGCAAGCCCTTGCCAACTAGAGATCCCATTTCTAACAATGGGTATCTGTAATTTATGGAAAACTCTTCAGGGGAAGATTTACAGAAAGTCACATGCCATTGATGTCAAGAAAAGCTCTTGTCTAAGAAAAGGCTATTCAACGCAATGCACAGCCTTGCTCTAAACAGCCGAGGCATACAAGTGAGTCAGCAATGCTGCGTGTAAAATTTGTGCCAGAGGAAGTATAATGTCTGCTAGTATAATGTCCTATGCAAAAACAGCTGCAAAAGGGCAATTCATGTTATAAGTGTGCGTTTGCACAATATTTATCACTTACAAACAGCCACCTGTTGTAATAGCAGAGGGTGTGCCTTTCAAGACACAAAGTGGTTTTGGTGCAGTGCAAAGGGTCAAGTAGCCATTTGCGCTCTTTGTGTCACGTAAGCACACATGCAAACCTTTAGATGATCTGAGTTAAAATGTATAATTCTGAATGCATAAATATAAAACAAAAATACATGTTATATAGGGCCAGATTGAAAAAGGTTTTTTACAATGTAGGTTTCACTTCGATGTGCAAATACTTTAATTTATTATTTAAAATCCCCACTCCAGATTGAGAAGACCACGAATAGTGGTAATACTTGTCATGTTTAGGTCTCGCCTGAGCCAGCGCATGCGCTGCTCTGGCGAGAGTTTTAGTAAGCGGGTTTTGGAAGTGCAAACAGCAGTTTGCTGGCGACCAGCTTGCGTTCACGCGAGCGTGCACGTGCGATCAGGTGCCATATGGCTTCCCTCACCATCTGGCTTCCCTCGCGATTACTTTCACTTTCACGGCCGCGCGGCCATGTCAGTTTCGCGGCCGCGCGGCCATTGCTTGTTTCCTTAAGAATCGTCTAGTGCAGCCTCTGAAGTAGCGCCTAGCTCCTGGTTTCCTCAGACTCGGATGTCGACCTGTTTCGAGCCAGCTTGTGTGTGCCTGTCTCCATCGCGTTCTATGGTCCTGGGGTTGGCACTTCATGTATGCCTGCACTTGGAGGCTCAGGCAGTCTGTCTCCAGTCCATTGTCACTCGCCCTGTTTTGAACAAGCACGCCTGCGTGTGCGCCTGTCTCCTGCCCACGGCCCCGTGCCTGCCCGGTCTTTGCTTGCCTTGTGATGCATAGATGCACCTGTTTCCAGCTCGTGGTCTCTTGCCCTGTATTGACTTGTGTTTTTCCTGCCTTGGGACGCCAGATGTGTCTGTTTCCATCCGGTGTCCCCTCCTTCTGTGAGGTCATTGTTCGCTGGTCTTGGGATGTGCCTGTACCAGCCCTTGGCCACTCGCCCTGCATGATTCCATTGTTTGCCTGTCTTGGGGTGGCCAGGGGTGCCTGTGTGTGCCTGTCATTAACCAACAGTCACTGCCAGGCATTTGTTTATTGTTTGCCTGTCTGAGGATATCCAGATGTGCGTCTTTGCGCCCTTTGTAGGCTTGGTCACTTGCCCCGTATTTCCTTATTGTTTGCCAGTCTTGGGATGCCCAGAAGGGCCTTGTACAAACCTTACAGGGCAGTTGTTTTTATGTGCAGGGAAGGAGCCTACAATAAAGAATCCATGTGATGTCCCCCTCCCTCTGTGCGTTTTGAGCACCCAGGTCCCCTTACAAGAGGGGCTCGTGGGAGCCATGGGTTCGCTCTTAGTGCGCACCATCTGAGTGAGTGCAGCCACCCACATTTTCACTAAAAGCCTGTGCCCCGCTGAGAGCTCATGAGAGAGCCCCCTACAGGCCAGAAAGCACCGGGCGATGAAGCATGCCGCTGGCTGTGGGTGATGGCAGCCACCCTTTATTAATGTCCACCAAGGACTATAGTATCACGAGCTCCTAATCTCAGTCCTCATCGCAATGATCGCGGATTTGTCAATCGGCACCCTGTAACTTTATCTCGTTCACTGTCTTGGGATGTTTCGGTTCCAGACCATGGCCTCTGGTCCTATATTTAATCATTATTTGCCTGCCCTATGATGTCCAGATGTCCCACTCCGGCTCCTCTCTCGTATTTGCACATCACACCTTAAACTAGGATAATCCTCAGTACCACATTTTGAAAGACTCACGTAGAATTTATAACTCTCTAAAACTAAACATGTCTCTCTAGCAAACCCTATGCCCATGGGACACCTGTCAGACAATGATGAAACATAAATTAACGAATTAAGAGCTTGCTTTAATAACCCAAGCACTCCTAATGTACTCATTTATTATTTAAATTCATCAGCTTTGGTGTCAGGGATACATAGAACACATTTCTGTGATCATGTTAGGTTTTTATTAGCATCCTGAAACAGCCTCTTGATTGGTTGAGCCATATATGATCGGAACCAAGGCTCTAAGGCTTGCTTCCTTGGTCTGCTGCAGGCCCCTCCAGTTGCTGGTGGAAGGGGGGCAATGAAGGCAAGGGGAGTCGAGTGGCTTTGAGCCCTGTCGGTCGTACAGTTGGTTGTAATGGTGCAGGATATCGGCGCAGTGGCCCCAGGGCCTGTGGCTGGGTCCAGCGCATATTCGTATTGTTGGGCTACAGGGGCAGCGCTTACGCCTTCAGATGGTGCTCTAGCCAGTAACACTGCGTCTTCATGATTTAATCTCCCCCTCCTTGTTGTTCTTCCGTTTCCTGTGGGATTGCAAGGATGACCTGTGACTGGGCCTGTTCAGGCTGTCATCTTTAACTCTGAAGGGTAATTCCGACCTGGGAAACCGGGTTCGAGTCTCGGCAACGACGCTCAACATCCTGTGATTCTGGGCAAATCACTTAATTTCCCTGTGCCTAACAAAAACAAGCATTGGCATAGCCAATAGGTCTCGCCTTTGGAACCTTATAAGTGTTTAGTTATCCAGCACAATATCCTTGGTGCAACAACATCAACTGTTGCATGGCTAAACACTTATAAGGTCCCAAAGGCGAGACCTATTGGCTATGCCAATGCTTGTTTTGGCATTGGGATTCACCCCATGGAAAAATTCTGCCAGAATAGCTTGGGGGCCCATTAGGATGTAGGGCGGATTGCCACCGCCCGCATGGCGGAGGCGATCCGCCCTACATCCTTCCCCGCCCGCCACCCATTTACCCCCGCCATATTAGTATGGCGGGGGTACCGCGGCGGACGGGAAGACCGTCCGCCGCTTTTCTGCCTGATCGACAAGTCGACCGGGCGGAAAAGGGTTTAACATGGTGGCGGTGTCTGCTAGACACCGCCTTCCATATTAGCATGGGGGCGGAAACATGCCGTTCCGTGGCGGCGTTGCCGCCACGGAAAGGCATGCAGAATTCTCTTCCGGGGGCCCGTTGCGGGCCCCCAGGGTATTGGGGGGGTGGGGGGTGCACATGGGGGTACCTATGGTGAGCACCGCCCGCCACAATGCTGGAAATGGAGGATGCCACCGCCGCGGTGGCATCCTAATCGCCGGTGCGGACCACTGGCGGCCGGTCCCAGCACCGCTAGGGTGGCGGGCGGACGGAAGCCCGCCCGCCATCCTAATGGGCCTCTTGATTTCTGTGTATGCTAATTCGCCTTCAGGAAGCATGTTTGTGTTCCAAGAAGGGTATTTATAAAAGTAAAAGTTGTTGAAGAGTAACAACCTCGAAAGGATGTGGCTAAATGACAAATTTGGAGGCAGCTGTATGCAAGTGTTGCTGTTCACAAACCAGGTGCAAACTTCTTTGCATATCGGAAAAAAGCATGTTGCAATGTACAAAGGCCTGAAATTGAGTTAGTCACAAAAAGTGCAAAGTGAACTGAATAGTTTTGGTAATCACAAAAAGCGAATTTTTGATTATGATTACCAATCTGTAAATAACCAATGTAATAGGCATTCTTAAATAGTGATTTGAACAACACACCATGAACTCAAAATGTATTTAAAACATCAAAGCACATTGGTGTTTGGACAAAATATTGATTTCAAAATTTAGGGAGGCATAAATATCTGAAAATAAATATAGTGATACACAAATACTGTGATGCACAAATGATGTTGACAAGAATATAATTTTGCAAAGGTAAGTAATATTGTTTTACATACTATCGATGTTGTTAATTTAATTTTCAATAATATAGTGGTTAAAAATATCATTTTTTAATTATTTGAGTGTGTTTATGTTGATATATTAATTTTATGTGTTACTATTGTTTATATAAAGGTTCTTTTAAATATAGATTGTAACTTTTAAGGATTTCGATTTTTTTATTTAATTTGTTATAGCAATTTATAGTGCTGTAGTGGGTTGTTGGGTTTAAAGGGGGACAGGATGGGAAGTTAATTAGTGACAATTATGAATTATTTAATACATTTTATATAATTATATGACTGATATTTAATATGTAAATTAAGCAAGAAGGATTTATTTTCATTATATGTAAAGTGCAGGTTGTTAGGTTTGTAGGGATATATTGTAGGAGGGATTTAAGTAACAATTCATTTTTAATTAAATATTTAATTGATTTTAATTATGTAATGCTTATTATTTAATCTTATATTTTAGTTGCGAGCTGCTAGGTATGTAGGGTTCTAGGGTGGGAAGTTAATTAAGTAATGATTCATTAATAATGTGTAAAATATGGAATACCCGTTTATTTTACAGGTATTTTAGTTGTGGGTTGCTAGGTTTGTAGGGGTATAGGGTGGGAAGGTAATAAATTACTAATTTTTATTTTTATTTGTAAATTAATTATTTAATTGAATTTGAGATATTTAAATTATGGAAAACGTATTTATTTTAATTATTTTTAGTTGTGGGCTGCTAGGTTTGTAGGGGTCTAGGCTGGGGTGTTAATTGAGTAATAAAATAATAATTAATTCATTATTCATTGTTACCTAATTATTTAATTTATTTTAAATATGTAAATATGTAAATTATGAAATACTTATTTTTAAGGTATATTTTAGGTGTGGGCTGCTAGGTTTGTAGGGGTATAGTAATCATTTATTAGTTGATAATTAATTATTTTATTGAGCAGCACTTTTGCAAATTGATTAATGTTATTTATTTTGTATTACATATATATATATATTGTTAATTAATCATTTTATATTAAAAATTGAATATTTTTTCTAGATTCATGGTGTTACTTACATGTGTAATGTGTTTGAAGTGAAGTACTTTCCCTACTCTTGTTTAGACTACAATAGGAATAATAAAATTAACCTCTTTGCAAGTCAACATTTTCCTCACTGTTGCACTGTTTGGACTGGGAATAGTAAATCTCATCCCTCCAAAATCCAACGCTTTCCCTACTGTTTCAAAGACAGGAGCTGGAATCATAAATGTTACCCCTCCAAAGTCCAGTACTTTCCCTACTGTTGCACTGTTTGAAGTGGTAATAGCAAATTGTACCCCGCTGCAGTACAAAACTGTCCCTACTGTTGTGCTGTTTGGAGTGGGAATAGTAAATTTCACCCCCCCAATATCCAATACTTTCCCTACAGTTGCACTGACTCGAGTAGGAATAGTAAATTTGACCCCTCCAAAGTCCAACGCTTTCCCTACAGTTGCACAGTTTGGAGTGGGCATAGTAAATGTTACCCCTCCTAAGTCCAACTCTTCCCCTACAGTTGCACTCTATGTAATGGGAATAGTACATGTTATCCCTCCAAAATCCCATACTTTTCCTACTGTGGCAGAAACTGAAGTGGGAATAGTAAATTGTACTCCTCCAAAGTCCAACACTTTCCCTACTGTTGCATAAACTAGAATGGGAATACTATATGTAATAGTCTCAGACTCCAATAGTTTTCATAATGTTGGTTAAATAGATTTTATAGCATTAATTGTTTTTTTTATATTTTACATTATTCATTTTTATTTTTAAATTTATTTAAATCTTTATAGTTTTTTTGTGAATTTTTGGGGGGATTTTCCAATTTGGAATATTTTATTTATTGTCTACATGCATTAATATATTTTTTTCTAACTAAGGAGGTCATTACGATGACCGTAGCGGTGAATGGGACCGTCCGCCATAGGAGCGGCGGTCCCACCGCGAGTATTAGGATGCCACCGCCACGGTGGCGGTAGTATCCCCTATTCCCAACATTGTGGCGGGCGGTGTTCACAGCACCGCCCGCCACAATGCTGGGAATGCACGTCGTGCATTGGCATGCACAAGGTGACAGGCACCGCGCGGTGCCTGCCACCTTGTCCATGCCAATGCAGGGGGGTACCATAGGTACCCCCCAAGTGCACCCCCCACCACCCCCTCCCCCATTGTGTAAGACCGTATGCCTTTCCATGGCGGCGTTGCCGCCATGAAAAGGTACATCTCCGCAGTCATCCTAATATGGATGGCGGTGTCTTGCAGACACCGCCACCATATCACTACCCTTTTCCGCCCGGTCACCTGTATGACCGGCGGAAAACCGGCGGAAAACCGGCGGACGGTGATTCCGTCCGCCGGGCTTCCCCCCGCCATCGTAATGTGGCGGGGGTGAAATGGCATGCGGGCGGAGGGGAATGGCGGGCGAATCGCCACCGCCATACGGGCGGTGGCGATCTGCCAGTCATCGTAATGACCCCCTAAGTCTTATTCTTTTTTTAATGATTTTATTGTGTATGCATTTAATAATAGTATATATTACCTACTGGCGGTCGCCAGTAGCTAGTTATAGGTAGGACCTAGTTTCCATAGGAAAAGTGGCTTTTTTTGAATTGCTTATAGCTTTGGCGCTGTTTGAGGAATCATCATGAAATGTTCCAAAAAAGGTGACACGGTATGTCTAGTTCTAAATGGAAAGTTTCAGGGTAAAGGGCCGAGAAAAAGGGGGGGGGCAAAAAATGTGCGTTTCCCATGCAATTTCCCCGAGGAATTTTGAACATGACTACAGTCTAAACTACTGGACGGAAGTACACCAAACTTGGCAGAGGTAGCTGTTGGTCCAGAAAGAGCCCTTTTTATGCTTTGGTGTAAATCCATTCAGTAGTTTTGGAATTATTAAAGAAAAAATAAATGTAGATATCTAGGGATGCGGACACTAGGTGGATCCAGCAGATCTCATGCTGAGATCTGATTGGCTGCCAACACTTCGACCAGGAAGTGTTGGCAGCCATTTTGGGGCTCGGACTCAGCTGAGGCCCCAAAGAAAACCTAAAAAAAGAGAAGGAAGCAGGGTAGGTTTACCCAGACTCCCTAGGCCTGCTGGTAGGGTTCTCCTGGGACTCCGCCAGGGCCACAAATCATGTTTTTCTCAATTTTGCTGTAAAATCACACGTGGATCCAAAATGTGCAGCAATATTGAAGACAAAAACAAGCGGGGTCTCCCGTGGGAGGGTCTTACTTCAGCCCCCAGGTGGGCCAGGTCCCTGGAGCAAAATTAATCTTCTTGGCCTGGGCGGGCGGACAGGCCCGGATTTCCTGGGAGTTGCTCACACTGCCTCTACGACAGGGGGGACTGGGAGCACCTGATATGCAATTATACGCCTGGAGTGCACAAGCCCAGTTTTTACATTTTTGGATACACCCCACCCCATTTCAGCCACATGTGGCTGTGCAGGAGGCTATGGTTCGTCCTTTGCCGTTGGGAGTCGCACTATTCGGGAAGTACACACGCCCGCGTGAGGGAATAGAAACGGTCGAGACGCTGCGTTGGGCCTGGCATGGCTTGCGGGAGAGATCAGGTGCAAAAACCCTGTATGCGCCATCCATCCCCCTGGTTCAGAATCCGATGCTTTTCCCCTCCGATGCTGGGCTAGGAGTAAACTGACAAAAACGATGGGTTTGGACACATTTGAGGATTTGTACCCGGGCGGACAGTTTAGGACACCCCCGGTAGCTGGAGAAACCGGCCTTGTGCCGTTTGCTGAGACTTTCGCATACCACAAACTCAAAGCGGCGTGTAAGTCGCTGCATGACACATTCCCGAGTGCCCCACCCACGATAGCGGCTTTGGAAAATGTGTTTACACAGGCGTCCCCACGGAGACTTAACTAGAATTTACAATCACACACAGGCATCAGCCCCAATTACGCAACCACATGCATGGACGGCGTGGAACGCTGAACTCGCGACCCCACTGTCAGAGGAACAATGGCTGTACTGTTGTGGCCAGCTTACGGCTCTGTCCCCGAACCACAGGCTTCGACTCATACATTTTAAGTTCCTACACAGGATTTATAGAACACCACTAAGCCTACACAGGATGGGTCTGAAAGACGAGGATAGTTGCTGGCGTTGTGGTACTGCTCCGGCTGGGTTTCTTCATGTAGCGTGGGACTGCCCAAGACTGGGGACGTACTGGCTTAATGTGGGAGAAATCATACAGCAGATCATAGGCGTAGTTGACACTGTCACTCCTCTGCAGGGGTTGCTCGGATATGTCAAGAACACAACTGTAGAACATAGGAAGCTACACGCTATGCTATTACTATTTGCGAAGCGCCGCATAGCCATGCACTGGGGCAGCAGAAGGCTCCCATCTAAGGAAGATTGGATTAGGGACGTGGTGTTTGGTCAGACCCAGCTGTCCACCTATTGGGAGTTGATGCCATCTGCCTCGCGACCGAAAGATATCTGGATGCCATTTATAGAGTGAATACGCGAGCATAGTAGCCCAGCTGATGGTTAGCCATGTGAGGTGGTCTGGGGTAATTAGAATGGACAGGGTATTGGGCCGACCCTAGTAGTGGGATATGTTCAAGTATGGGGTGATGAATGATCTTGGTAGGCTAGGTGTCCCTGGGCTAGAGATGTCTTGAGGGGTTCATTCAGCTGTGTACACTATCCCTGAGCTAAAATCGAGCGAACTGTCGTACATGAATGGTCATTTCTTATGGGAGGGAGGCACCGGGGCACTTAACGTATTTGGCCTGATTCCTTGTTTTTTTTTTTTCTCTCTCCTTCTGCTTGTTTTATTTTAATGCCAAAATACACCAGATCATATTGTACTGTCATGAAATCAGTATTGCACATGCACTGTTGCGGCATGAACGTGGCACTATTGTTTGTTGTATTATGTTTAAGAAATGTCAATAAACAAAATTAATTTAAAAAAAAAAAAAAATTAATACATTGGGGAGGGGCGCACTTAGTCCCCCACCTCATGGCCAATTTTGGCCTTATGGACCACCACCTCCCCGGAGCAGGCCAATGAAAAATAAGGGGGAGGGGGGCCATGCAGCCCCCTCCCCAGACCACCACTTTCTCAGGGCAAGGCCAATGTTTATAATGGGAGGGGGGCCCACCCCAATTACAAAAAGGGGGAGTAGCCATGTGCGCCCCCTCCCGGGCCATTTTCGACCCGTGGGGCCACCACCTCCCTGGATTAGTCCCTGCAATAAGAAAGGACAGGGGCCACACCGCCCCCCTCCTGGAGCTATTAATGGCCCTGGGAACTGCCACCCACCCAGGTCCGGTTCCCTATGTCCCTAAGCCCACCCTCAAGACATAGATGTCTGCTTTTGCTTGGCTGGAGTTTTGACAGCTTCCGCTAAGTGAGAGCAATCAGTAAGGCCACTCCCAGTGGGGGGAACAGGAAGACTGCTCTCGCTCGCTGGGAGCCAACTTCTCATCTGTTTTCCTACCCTCTGTCAAGCGGGCAGGAAAACAGATGAAAATATTGCTCCCACACACAGGGTGCAGCATTTTGTGCTGCTCCCTGCATATGGGAGAGATCACTGACATAATATCGATTACCAAAATATCCCCATACACAAATATTGACATAGAAATATCGATGTCAGAAATATCGACATCCTATCTTTATAATGTAAAGTATAAAAATATTGAAAAAATAATATCAATGTAAAAATTATCGATGTACAAAATATCGTTTTTTTATATATAAAAACTGTCAGGGTTATTGCTGCGCGGATTGCTGCTGCAGCGTCTCACTGTTTTTAGCGTTTTAAAATTGTATTTGCACTGTTATACTGCTGAATTTGTCTGTTATCTTGATTTTACCTTTCTATTCGAGTGGGCAGCTCCCTTCACCCTGCTCGTCACCACCCTCGGCCCTAACCAATCTCGCCGGGTGGGGGAGGAGTCAGAGGCGGGGCTTTGGCTTTAAATGCTTGCCAGACGCGGAGCGGGAAACTGTCAGGGTTATTGCTGCGCGGATTGCTGCTGCAGCGTCTCACTGTTTTTAGCGTTTTAAAATTGTATTTGCACTGTTATACTGCTGAATTTGTCTGTTATCTTGATTTTACCTTTCTATTCGAGTGGGCAGCTCCCTTCACCCTGCTCGTCACCACCCCTCGGCCCTAACCAATCTCGCCGGGTGGGGGAGGAGTCAGAGGCGGGGCTTTGGCTTTAAATGCTTGCCAGACGCGGGAGCGGGAAACTGTCAGGGTTATTGCTGCGCGGATTGCTGCTGCAGCGTCTCACTGTTTTTAGCGTTTTAAAATTGTATTTGCACTGTTATACTGCTGAATTTGTCTGTTATCTTGATTTTACCTTTCTATTCGAGTGGGCAGCTCCCTTCACCCTGCTCGTCACCACCCCTCGGCCCTAACCAATCTCGCCGGGTGGGGGAGGAGTCAGAGGCGGGGCTTTGGCTTTAAATGCTTGCCAGACGCGGAGCGGGAAACTGTCAGGGTTATTGCTGCGCGGATTGCTGCTGCAGCGTCTCACTGTTTTTAGCGTTTTAAAATTGTATTTGCACTGTTATACTGCTGAATTTGTCTGTTATCTTGATTTTACCTTTCTATTCGAGTGGGCAGCTCCCTTCACCCTGCTCGTCACCACCCTCGGCCCTAACCAATCTCGCCGGGTGGGGGAGGAGTCAGAGGCGGGGCTTTGGCTTTAAATGCTTCCCACGACGCGGGAGCGCAGCGGACGCGCCGGCGGCGCGCCGAGGGCGCGCCAAAGGCAAGCCCGTCTGCGCCCGTCCGCGCCCCGACGGGCCCAGGGGCCATACCTTATGGTCAAATCATAAAATACTCCTCGGAGGAACTTAGATCACTGGCTCTGCCGGCTATGCCCCTTGATTCAGCCACCTATAAGTGTATTAGCTCCAATCTGTTATATCGAGCACAAGGGTTCCCTGTTATTCCTCTTTCTCCCATTTCTCACGCCCCACAAACCTCTGTCCATCCTAAAATAGAACATACTAATTTGCGTATTTTCTATCTTAACACCCGCTCACTGGTTAAACACCAGTTAGACATCTTTTTGTTGCTCGTGTCCGAAAAACCAGATGTTTTTTTGGTCACTGAGACTTGGCTTAATCTTGATTCTACACCAGATATATTAGCCGCCCTTCCTCAGGACTATTACATAATTCAGGCAAACCGGTCTCCAGGCAAAACAGGCGGTGGAGTAGCCGCCATTATTTACAAGGATCATAAATTCACCACTATCACCCCTCTTAGCCTCCCACTGACAGAGAATCTGGTCATTAAACTGGACTCTCATGCTGGTCCCCTTATCTGCGTTATTGTTTATAGGCCCCCACAGCACATGCCTTCATTCCCTTTTTCCTTGAGTGAACAAATGGCTAATCTGGCCACGAATTATGCTAACATCTTACTCATAGGCGATATGAACTATTGGTTCAATGACATCTGTGGGGGGCCGCTCGCCATTGAACTATCTGATTTACTCTCCAATCTTAATTTTACTCAGCACATATCCTCACCTACTCATATTAAAGGACATACACTGGACCAGCTTTGGTCAACCAATCTGACCTTGTCGGTACCTACCATCTCACCTTGTATCTGGTCCGACCACTACTTGATAACATTTACGGTAACGATTCCCCTTAATATCAAGATCCCTAAGGTTGAGGGTGGCATGATCAGGAAGTGGAGGTCCTTGATTAAACAAGATTTTATTGACTCCTTGGCCAGTTCCCCTCCTGCCCTGGACTCTGATATTAATTTTATGGAAAAGAATATCTCCTCCTGGTTACTCGCTGCAAGTAACACTCATGCCCCACTCACCAAACTCAACTGTATACGTCCAACTGAGGCTCAGAAATGGTTCTCAGCTGAGCTAAAAATGAAGAAACTAGATCTCCGCCAAAAAGAAAGGAGATGGAGAGCCAGCTATTCTCTAGAAGGTAAAATTCAGTACGTTAAAGTTCGGAATGAATATAAAAATGCAATCATGGTAGCCAAGGTCGCTCATTTTTCAGCCCGAATTTTAAGTTCCCAAAATAGATCAAAGGAAATCTTTATGATAGTTAACGATCTCTGCAATGCAGAGCGAATTATTCCTAAACAAACTCCTACTCAAGATCTATGTAACTCTCTGAATGACTTCTTTGTGGATAAAATCGCCACCATCAAAGCCAGCATTCCCCCTCTGGTTACATGGAGCTTCCTGATAGCCTGATAATCAACACAGCTATCATGGAACACTTTCCTGCTATCAGCCTAGAGACCTTTTCTGACCTATTGGTCCGAGTCAAATCAGGCTCTCCTAGAGATTGTTGCCCCCTTATATCCTAAAGGATATTTTCTCGGCTCTACCACAAACAGTACTCCCCTTTTGAATGAGTCCCTTGGGCAGGGAGGGTCCCGAATGCCTTCAAGAATGCTGTTGTGGTCCCTCTCTTAAAGAAACCGGACGCCGACCCTCTTAATCTATCAAACTACCGCCCCATCTCTCTGCTCCCCTTTTAGCAAAGATTCTGGAGGCACATGTCGCCAAATGTCTATCGAATTTCATCGAACACTCTGAACATCTGGATCCCCATCAAGCGGGCTTTCGGCCTGCTCATTCTACTGAGACTGTCATTTTGGCAGTCTTAGACACTCTGCGAGCTAATGCGGATAGGGGTACCCCCCAGGCCTTGGTGCTGCTGGACTTGTCGGCCGCGTTTGACACGGTCGACCATCAAATCTTGCTGGACCGTGTCAGACAGGCTGGCATTCATGGATCAGCTTTTAACTGGATCAAGTCATTTCTGGAGGGTCGTACCCAAGCAGTACGCCTTGCCCCCTTTATTGCCCCTGAGACCGCTATCACGTGCGAGGTACCACAGGGATCATCATTGTCCCCCACCTGTTTAATCTTTACCTCCTGCCCTTGATTCGTTCTTTAAGGAAAAGGAGGTCAATTACTTTCAACTACGCTGATGACCTTCAGCTTGTTTTTACCATCGACAATTCCCCTGATTCAATTCAGGAATTTCAAGATACCATGCTTTATATCCAGAGTTGGATGGACAATAACCATCTCAAGCTTAATCCGGGCAAGACTGAACTAGTCCTCGTTGGAAAAGGTCAGACTTATTGGGGCCCACATTATTGGCCTACTGATTTGGGACCCTCTCCTACCCCGTCCATCTCTGTAAAAGCCTTGGAGTCACCATAAACGCTGATCTCTCATCTAGAGGTCAAGTAGGGGCAGTGGTCTCCTCTTGCTTTTTCCAACTACGCAAAATTAGGAAGATTGCCCATTTACTTACTCATGCCGCTCTTATACAGGTCGTTACAGCCTTGGTTCTCTCCCGTCTTGATTTTTCCAATTCTACTTACCTTGGTCTTCCACTGTTCCTACTAAAACGCCTCCAGCTGGTACAAAACCAAGCCGCGAGACTTATTTACAAACGTCCTAAATGGCAATCTGCAAGCCCCTTACTTGTAAAACTTCACTGGCTCCCTATCATCCAGCGGGCAGCCTTTAAGACAGGGTGTTTAATTTTCAAAGCCCTTCACTGTAGGAGCCCTAAATTCATCAATTGCATGATATCAAAACATGTTCCCAACCGTAATTTGCGATCGGCACATCTCCAGTTGCTAACTACCTCTACCTATAAGCTCAAACGTCAGGGGAGGGTGCAGGTTTTCTTATCTGGCCCCTAGATTCTGGAATTCTCTTCCACTAGCAATTAGGTCTTGCAATAACTTATTGGGCTTCAGAAAAATGCTCAAGACATGGCTGTTCGAGCTGGCTCATGCTTAATCCGCTTCTGCCGTGACTCTGATCAGGTTCAGCGCCATGAAACCTCTGGGTGTACGTGCGCTTTAGAAATTTTTGATAACATAACATAACATATAAAAAATAATGTTAAATAAATTAAATAATAAAATTAACTTAAAAATATTATTTAGATGTAATGTACATTTTAACAAATATAATAAATAAATGTAATTTAAAAATTTAAACATACATATATAAAATGTAATATATATATGTATATTTACTTTAAAAAATTAATAAACTAATAATTTTCATTTATTTTAAAATGTTATAAATATATAAAATCTCCAAATATATATATATATACATATATATATAGAGAGACACATATAACATCAAATCTAATAAACAAAACAATATATTATAAATATAAACATTAACATATTTAATAATTTTTAAACTTACATTTTGCACTCCATTGAGTGCAACAGTAGGGAAAGTGTTGGATTACGTAGGGGTAAACATTACTATTCCCACTCCAGGCAGTGCAACAGTAGGGAAAGTGTTGGATAGCGGAGGGGAAAAAATTACTATTCCCACTCCAGTGAATGCAACAGTAGGGAAAGTGTTGGATAGCGGATCAGTAAAAATTACTATTCCCACTCCAATGAGTGCAACAATAGAGAAAATGTTGGACAGCGGACGGGTAAAAATTACTATTCCCACTCCAGTGAATGCAACAGTAGGGAAAGTGTTGGATAGCGGAGGGGTAAAAATTACTATGCCCACTCCAATTACTGCAACAGTAGGGAAAGTGTTGAATAGCGGATGGGTAAAAATTACTATTCCCAATCCAATTACTGCAACAGTAGGGAAAGTATTGGATAGCAGAGGGGTAAAAATTACTATTCCCACTACAATTACTGCAACAGTAGGGAAAGTGTTGGATAGCGGAGGGGTAAAAATTACTATTCCCACTCCAGTGAGTGCAACAGTAGGGAAAGCGTTGGATAGCGGAGAGGTAAAAAATTACTATTCCCACTCCAGTAAGTGCAACAGTAGGGAAAGTGTTGGATAGCGGCGTGGTAAAAATTACTATTCCCACTCCAGTGAGTGCAACAGTAGGGAAAGTGTTGGATAGCGGAGGGGTAAAAATTACTATTCCCACTCCAGTGAATGCAACAGTAGAGAAAGTGTTAAATAGCGAAGGGGTAAAAATTACTATGCCCACTCCAGTGAGTGCAAAAGTAGGGAAAGTGTTGGATAGCGGAGGGGTAAAAATTAATATTCCCGCTGAACTAAATTTAAAATTAAAAACAAACAAAATATCAACTACAATACAAAAAATGTTAAAAACAAAAAAAGAAAACATATATAAAAATATTAAAATTACTAAAGATAGAAACATATTAGAATGTTTAAAAAACCTAAAAATTACCTACAGACATTATTTTGTAAAAATGTAAAAATTATTTACAAACAAATAACTATATTTAATAGAAATTAATTATAATCAAAAACATTGTTACAACAAATTAATATTTTTTATTTCCTACACTATAACACCACACAATTCACAACACACATCTAAATTTCTAAAAAAGTGTACATCCATAATTAACATAATTATTTATCAAATAAACAAATATTATTAATTAAAAAACAAATTAAAACAGATAAAAATTAATTTACTCACCAAACATTACCCCTATAAAACCAAAATCCACACACAAAATAAAAGTAAACAATTACCATAAATATTTATCAATTAATTAATGAATAATAATGAGCAACTAATTATTAATTAATGAAACCTAAAATACTTTCCACCCTCTACCCCAATAAACACCACAACACACACCTAAAAATCATTACACAATTTCCATAACTAATTTTACATTATTAAATTAATATTAATTAACAACAACTTATTAATTAATTTAAAAGAATTTACTTCCCACCCTTTACCACTATGAACCCCACAACTCATATCTCAAATTAATTACACAATTGCCATTTTTAATTTTTAATTAATTAATTACCATTAATTAACAATTAATTATTAATTAATTATAAATAAATTACATCCCACCCTATTCCCCTATAAACCCCACCACCCATTCCTAAAAATGACACAATTAACATAATCAATTACCAATTAATTAATTAATATTAATTAACAAACAATTGATAAATAATTATTAATAAATGAATTCCCACAATTAACACTATAAATTATAAATTAAATAAATATTAATATATAAGAATTATTAT
>CAWUFW010029997.1:0-18003 GCA_963921515.1 Calotriton arnoldi
GTCGCAGGGCGCCTAGTGAGAATTGACAGCTTTAAGATCTGCAGTAGCTTTCGGTGAGATGAGGAAATTTTTTTTTTTTTTAAATAAATAAAAAAAGAGGCGATGGATTGACATCAAGCGCAAAACCAAGGAGAAACTCGCAGGCAACCAGAAGGCAGCAATGCAGACTGGAGGTGGGAGCCCAGCGCCACAGCTGGAGCTGGATGACATGGAGGAGCTGGTGGTGACAGTCATCAGTGTGGAGACTGTGGCAGGAGTCGGGGGACCGGACACTGCTCAACATGACACAACACAACAGCAACAGGGTGAGTAACCACCAGGTACTGGGGGGACGGGGGAGATGGCCACAATGGCACACATGCACAATCAAGCAGAGCACAGTGCACACCCACAATGACTCTGGATCATGGCCCTGATCTACAGACTGTCACAATGTACAATGCCATGCTGTCTGAATGTGAACATGTACCATGCGGCTACATACATGTGGACACATTGTAATACAGCATCTCCCCTTCACATTGCAGAGGCAGCGTCAACACCTCCTGCAGAGCAGTCCCAGCCACTCTTCACTGATGACGAGGAGGACACCCCCAGCATCGACACCCAAGCCCTCCAAGACATCATTGACATCATCCGCAACTCACCTCCCGGATCAGGGCAGCCCAGCTGCATCGAGGAGACCCCACCCACTCCACAAACCACCCAGCAGGAGGCACCCACAACCCCGGCTGTCTCCCAAGACCCCCACAAACAACACATGGCCTTCCAACGCCGTGTGTTGGAGGGCCAGAGGGAGATGGCTGAGCAGGTGCGGGTGGGGTTCGACCTCATGGCTACCAAACTTGACGCCATCCATGGGTGTCTAAGTCCCATCAGGGACCACCTCCAGTCCCTAACGGACTGGAGGTGGTCGCTCCATGGTCTCCAACGAGCCCTGGCTGACATCGCTGGAGTCATGACTCAGAGACAAGAACACCTGTCCGCTCAGAGTGGCTCCAGCGACCTCAGCCGTGAGCTGGCACACTTGCGGAGGCTCATGGAGGACATGGTGCAGATGGAGGCGGAAAGGATGGCAGCCACCGCTGCACATCAGAAAAATGTAGCTGGGATCTACCATGCCCTGCATATCCTCATCATGGCATTGCTGCCACAAGGCGTGGCGCAGATGAATGCTGCTGCCCCTACACCATCCACATCTCCACCCCCTGGTGTGTCAGTGCCTCACAGTGCAGCAGGCATTTCCACTCCAGCACCTGATGTGTCACTGCTACACAGTGCGGCCGACAATCCACCTCCGGCCCCTGGTGTGTCAGTGCCACACAGTGCCGCAGCTGGAACTGCACCATCCACAGGTGAGGCAGAGCGCACATCCGAGGATGAGGATGTGGATGGGATTGAGATCAGAAGGAGGCACTAGCATTCATTTCCGCCACCTGGCCTGTTGCTGCTTGGTGCCGCACATAGCCCCATGACCTTCCACTGACCCCCGATACACTCTGCTGCACTCACCTTGGACCTCGACATGGACTGCCATATCCTGTTTGGTGACCAATGACACGGCGACCAGACTGCGGACTGTACCCTTCCTCTTCCGCTGTACTTGTCATTCCCCGATGGACTTTGGCTGGCCCTCCACGGGCCCATGTTGTGAAGTGGGGTTGGCATGGCCCTGTACTGCTCCAGCTGCAAAATTCCCCTGGATGTGCATTAAACATTCAGAAACGCACTGCTGTGTCATGTCTTTCATCATTCATGTATGAATGTGTGTGTGAATGTAGGGACAGTGATTCCCCCTAACGTCAATGATGCTCATCTAGTGGGATTCCAGTCACAGTGTGCTACATTGCCGATTGCGTTCCGGGGGCCGTAGACACTACAACAGGGACACACGCATTAGTCACTTCCTTGTCCGGACATGGACTGAACCACTCCCAGAGCCCCCGAGGCATTGTTGCAAGCCCTGCGCTGGTCCGGCATATGCCAGGACAGACCACTCCGCTTACGCTCCGAGGGGGGGGCCACATGGCTACAAGTCGCAGGTTTACACGCTAGTGGTCTGCAGGTCACTGGTCTAGTTGTCAGCATGTCACAGCCACTCCCTGAGGGCAGGTTTGCACACACACCACACCCATCCGGCACAGGCGTCACAGGCCATGTGACCCCGCCAATATAAGGGGCCGACAATGTCACATTCCCCACTGCCGGTGGTGACTGGATGACGGACGTTCCACGATTCTCAATCATAAAGGGCCCATGAGTTGTTGCGCACAGGGTTAGTGGCACCCGAAGCCTTGCAGCCGTCACGGGCCTACCACCACGTGGCGCTGGCTGGGGTTGCACAGGGTTAGTGGCACCCGAAGCCTTGCAGCCATCACAGGCCTACCACCACGTGGCGCTGACTGGGGTTGCACAGGGTTAGTGGCACCGAAATTGCTGAGCGAGTGTGCAGCCTGCGATGATGACGTGTGCACTGATGTGGTCTCTGCCATTGATGCCTCAGGACTCAGCATCATGTGTGGGACCTGCTGGGCCGCGGTGCGGGTCCGCATGATGTGGAGCATGCCATGGTGGCGGGACCGGGGCCTGGAGCTTGCACGGGCACGTGATGTGCCTACTGGTGGACACACCATTGGCAGCAGGTGAGCAGTGGGGCCTGGGTGCGCAAGTGCGGACAGCCAGCGCTGGCCGGCGGGACGGGGTAGGGTGCGGCTGCATGTGTGTGCAGGGACGGACAGGCTTTGTTGCCGTGTGCAGTGAGATGGACTCTGCCATGATTGACTATGGCCTCGATTACAGATTGCAGACCTGGTGGCTTGCAGTGTATACGGCACGTGGTTGGAGACACACCAGTGGCAGCAGGTGAGCAGTGGGGCCTGGGTGCGCGGGGATGGCAGTGTCCCTCCCTCTCTCTCTCTCTCTCTCTCTCTCTCCCTTCCTTTCCTTCTCTCTCTCTCGCTCTCTCTCCCTTCCTTTCCTTCTCTCTCTTTCTCTCTCAGCCTTTTTTCATTCTCTGTTTCTCTGTGTCTCGCTCCTTTGATGTGCGCATGACGCACGTTCTGATTTTGTGCTTTATTTTCCAGGCTGTGACATCAAGATTGTCCCGGACGGACCCGACAGGAGTCTTCCGCATTGGTTTTTTGTGTTGTATTTCAATAAAGTTTTTGGTTGTTACTTCGATGATGTGTGACTGTTATCGTTCTTCTGACCACACATGTGTGTTTCTTTTTGTCATTGTGTGACATCATGCGCTTTTTGTGGCTCTTGTGTGGTGCACGATATGTGTTTGTCCGGGTGGGGGGCCTGGGAGTGGTGGTGGTGGGTGTTGTGGCCCTCTTGGGTCTCCGAGCTGCATGATCATTGGCTCCATGGCATCTGTGGGTCTTCCGATGTGGCTCTGGGCTGGACTCCCTTTCGTGCTGCAGGTAGTCATCCTGCTTAACACCAGCAGAAGGCAGGTGTTAAATCCCTGCTGCTACCGCGGCTTATCGCCTGTTTTTGGTTCGCATCGCAGATCTGGCAGTTCGTTGTGAAAGTGGTGTATTGGTGTTTTCGTGTGTTTTTGCACTGGAACGCCTACTCTGCATCTCATTAGGGTTAGTTGGTGGTGTCGCCCATGGGGGTAAAATTTGCGGCAGTTATCGCGGGAATACTGGTGATGTCTGCAGTTTGCACATGCTTGTGAATGGGGCGTTAAATCTATCTCCACTTTTGATGCGTTAAGGTGGCGATAACTCGGCGATAAGTCCCTGTGAATATGCCCCTAAGTGTAAGTGTAAGAACTACCCCCTGCGTCGCCTCAAGCTCATTTATTAATCCCACCAGCCATCTGCATTAACTCAAATATATCTACTAATGATCACACCTAAGTACTATTAGTTTAATCTACCACAAAGAAACTTGGGTAAATGCATGGAATGGTTTCCTGTAGAGCACAAGATTAATTCCAATAATCAATTATAACCAATGAACACTGGACTAACCACTAACAATGGCTTCCCAAAACAGCCCGCGGCCCAGCGTAAAGTGCTTCAATGACTCATCATGGGTAGTAAGAGCTATATAAAAACAATTTCAATACAAAAACAAGTAAATCAGATGAATACATGTTTTGACATTCATAGTTGGTGATAGTCTTGTACTTGGTTTCTGGTTGGCAAGTCTTTATTTAGACTATTTCTAAAATATGGAAAACCTATATCAGTCAAGAATTGCTATGGGTCTACCAATTTCTACAGACGTGAACTAGTACACAGGTTGTACACCAGATCGCAAATGAAATCCAACAACTGTGAGAGCTTAAAGTCATGTTTCACGGTGTGAAATGTCAGCAATTGATCTAATAATCCTTGGAGAGAGGCCATACAGAATCCACTGTACTCATAATATAATCCCGCACCACTAGAAGGCATGTGTGCGTCCCACAGCTCAAGAAAAATCCGAATTTGCAAGGTGAAACCGATCAAAACATATACAGGGCCTGCAAATGGTCAACAATCAATCCCTACTATGTATCGGCTTGTGTGGGCAAGCCAGTAATGGGGAAGAAGTTGGACAGCTGGACAAAACTCCAGGTCCAACTAGCCTATTTAGTCCTAAAAGAGAGGGAGGCTAAAATCATGGTACAATTGCACATGTTGGTACATGGAACAATATCAGATTGCCAGCTTGAAGGGTTTATACCCCTCAGTTGATCTCACCTGATAAAACAGGAGTATACCAGTGTTACTTCAAGTGAACACATTACTGAGTGGATGTCTAGTTGTTGATGATGCTGGTGTGAAGCCACACCAGGTACACTGATTTAATTGACAAAATGGTCTGTGCAACTTCAAATTGCAAAAATCTAACTGTGTTGATCAAGCAAAGACTCAGAAGCCAAAGTGCCAAAGTGCTTCCCATATTGGACCAAAAACATCACACAGCAAATCCTAGGGTCTGTAAAGAAAATACCCAAAGAAAAGACCCTGTGAACAGTGAACCCTTTCAAACAGCACAAAACATGGCAATGGGTGCATCAATATGACAGTGGGCCTGATTTAGATCTTGGCAGATCAGGTCCCACCATCGCTTTTTCAACAGCCTTCCCTCCTGCTGACTTGGCGGTCCGCCCTCCGTATTTAAATGTTGGCTGGTCCATAGACGAAAAACCGCCAGAGTCCTGCTGACTCCGCCAGGAATTTCCAACCGCATATAGTACATATGGTATGGTCAGTGAGTCCAAAATTCTTGCAGTCCCAATTACGATGTACCTTTCTGCCGTGGCATCTGTGGCAGGAATCCCTCCTACTTCATAAATTGAGGGAAATAAGGAAAAAATTACCTTTTTTCCTGCTTCCTGCTTCCGTTTCCATCTTGTACCCGATCACCCAGGTCCCTCCTTTTCTACACTGCCTCCACCAGGACGCCAAATGACTCAGTTGTCACCGAGAACTACAGTAAGCTACTTGTACAATTGTCCTATGTATCATGTATTGCCAATTGCTGTAGCCTTGTGAACTTCTGCATTGCTCCTACATGCAACATTTTTCTTAGATGTAATGCAGTAGTGGTGATTTCCCTTCTCATCAAGGTAAAATTAACACACCTCTATTGACAAAAGGATTGTTGTTGTGGTGCATGTGGGTATTGTGCTTGTGGCGCCTGTGGGTGTGCATTCAAGGGTGTGTGTATGTTGTTTGTTTGGCATGCAATGTATACCAAAAAGGGTCATAACACATTACCTACATATACATTATGACACATTGACAATATATATGTGAATAAGATAATGATGAGTAGCACTTACCTGTCTCCACCCCACCATGGCCTCACCCCGTCAGGACACCGCCGCCAGGACACCACCAGCACAATGGGAACATCTAATTCTGCTCTGCACAAAGCCATCGGCATGATGGTGACGGAGTACTGTTAGTCAGCAGATAAGACCTCTGCTGCGGCGGTCTACTGTATATTGCTGCAACATCTAAATACGGCGGGTAGACCGCCATCAGGTTGAGGGAGTACTTAGGACCACAACCGCGGTGGGATGGCAGTAGTCCCACCCAGATCTAAATCAGGCCCAGTGTCTGGTACAAATTGAGATATAGCTAGCTAGCACTGTGGCTCACTGACACAATATTGTGAACAACAATAGGGCTGATTACAATGCCGGTTGGACCGTGCATCTGGCCGCCATGTCCGCGGACCAGTTCTGACTTTCAAGGCTGCGAAGTATACTCTGCCCGATTGCAATGCATGCAATGGAAAATTCCAACCGCTATGGTCGTAAAGCTCTCCACATGGCCCCAGCCAGTTGGGAAGTCTTCCGATAGGGATTCTGATGCCGACAGCACTGCGGTCCAACCACCAAGCAGATTACGATGCGACTGATGTGCTAGCAGTTGGAATCTGCGGTCACACTGCAGCGATCAACCACCGCACCACTGCTACCACCAAACACCACAACTGTGTCCAATGGAAGGTTAAAAAAAGGGGCACAGCTGATGGTTATCGTTCAGGTAGACATGCCTAGAGTTGAAAGTATAAAACACACCCCATGTCTTTGCCACTACTCTGCAGTGCAGCCCCACACAATACATTGTGTGAGAGAGAGAAGGCAGCCATCACCTCACTACCACACACACACACACCACACACGTTTGTCCACACACTGTTTCATGTCACTTCTAGTCTCTACACATTTTGTATCACCCTCACCAGCAGCTTACATTTCACCCCATTTTTATGACGAGTTGTCAGTGATGGTGGACGAAATCCCTAGAGTAGAGCCACAATTGTTTGGAGCTCTAGTACAACAAACCTCTGTCGCGATCACGAACCAAATGTGGGACAGGGTTGTCAACAAGTTCAATGCTTTAGCTACCATCCTGAGCACAGAGGGGGAAATCAGGAAGAGGTGGCATGACCTGAAGACCAGGGTCAAGAACCTGGTCAACAGGCATCACCTGGTGACTCAGCAGACTGGCGGTGGGCCTCATGTGCGACCAATGGAATCCACAGCCTGGGAGGAGAAGGTGCTTGCCATCCTGCACACTGAGAACTTGACTGGAATAGCTGGGGGACTGGAGATTGGAAAGTAACACCTCTCCAACTGGCACAACATAGCAATGTACGGTTTGCACAAAACCCACTTTTGTTATCGTCCATCACATCCAATTGTCCCATATGCAGTAGCTAAGGTATCAGAGATGTATTATGGGCAGTCACAGTCAGTAGTCCTGCACATGACCACCAATGTATTCGCACCCATCACATCACACCCGTGGGAATGTTGTATGCAAGTGTTTCTGTTTGTCCATCAAATCCTCATCACAGGACAGACCCATATATTGTTAAAATATACAACAGTATATGCCAACACAACAGCATCTTGCCAACCGGAATGTGACACAATGAATGTTTGCTACTGTTTCCAAATTGAAACTGACAAAACTACAACTAACATCATGCCCTGTTGACTGTGCACTTAACAAGAGGTACTAGTGCCTGCTCCCCATAGCCACAAGGCAGCAATCTCATCCACTTAGCTTCACCTCACAGGTAGGTATCCATTGCTCAAGTTAGGGCTGGAGAGGATGACAGTACTGCAACTCCAACCAAGCCCTGTTGTCTGGGCACCTAACAACATGTACTCCTCTCCCTTCCCCACAGCCACATGGCAGCCATCCCCTCTACTCAGATTTACCGCACAGGTAGGTAGACGTTTTACAAGTGTGGGCTGGGAAAGTAAATCAGGACTGCAACTCCTATCAGTCCCTGTTGCCTCAGCACCTCTGCACATTAACTTCTCTCCTTTCCACATATCCACCGGGTAGCCATCTCATCCACTTAGCTTCACCTCACAGGTAGGAATCCATTGCTCAAGTTAGGGCTGGGAAAGGATGACAGTACTGCAACTCCAACCAAGCCCTGTTGTCTGGGCACCTAACAACATGTACTCCTCTCCCTTCACCACAGCCACATGGCAGCCATCCCCTCTACTCAGATTTACCGCACAGGTACGTAGACGTTTTACAAGTGTGGGCTGGGAAAGGGAGTCAGGACTGCAACTCCCATCAGTCCCTGTTGCCTCAGCACCTCCCCACATTCACTTCTCGCCTTCCCCCATATCCACCGGGTAGCCATCTCATCCACTCAGCTTCACCTCACAGGTAGGTAGCCATTTTACAAGTGTGGGCTGGGAGAGGGAGTCAGGACTGCAGCTCCCAACAGGCCCTGTTGCCTCTGCATATCCCCACATCCACTCCTCTCCTTTTCCCATAGCCACCTGCAGCCTTCTCATCCACTCAGCTTCACCTCACAGGTAGGTAGCCATGTTACAAGTGTGGGCTGGGAGAGGGAGTCATAACTGCAACTCCGATCAGGCCCTGTTACCTCAGCACCTCTCCACATCTACTCCTCTCCTTTGCCCATAGCCACCTGGCAGCCATCTCATCCACTCAGCTTCCCCTCACAGGTAGGTAGTCATTTTACAAGTGTGGGCTGGGAGAGGGAGTCAGGACTGCAACTCCCATCAGGCCCTGTTATCAGCACCTCCCCACATCTACTACTCTCCTTTTCCCATAGACACATGGCAGCCACCTCTTCCACTCAGCTTCACCTCACAGGTAGGTAGTCATTTTACAATTGTGGACTGAGAGAGGGATTCATAACTGTAACTCCCATCAGGCCCTGTTGCCTCAGCACCTCCCCACATCTACTCCCCTCATTTCCCCATAGCCACCTGCAGCCATCTCATCCATTCAGCTTCACCTCACAGGTAGGTAGTCATTTTACAAGTGTGGGCTGGGAGAAGGAGTCAGGACTGCAACACCCATCAGGCTTCGTTGCCTCAGCACCTCCCCACATCTATTCCTCTCCTTTCCCCATAGCCACCTGGCAGACATATCATCCACCCAGCTTCACCTCACAGGTAGGTAGCCATCTTACAATTGTGGGCTGGGAGAGAGAGTCAGGACTGCAACTTCCATCAGGCCCTGTTGCCTCAGCGCCTCCCCACATCTACTGCTCTCCTTTCCCCATAGCCACCTGGGGGAAACGACCTTTATAACGCAGTCATTACACCGCGATACCTTTACAACGCGGTTGTTACAACGACCGCATTGTTAGTACGAAATGTAATGACATCGCAAGTCTTTACAGCGAATTCCACTAGGGGGCGCTGAGGTATTGGAAATAAATTTCCAACACCTTCCCTACTGTTGGGCAAACTGGAGTAGGAATAGTAAATAATACTATTCCTAAGTCCAGCGTGCCCCCTAGTGGAAGTCGTTGTAAAGACTTGCAATGTAATACATCGCGTACTAGCAACATGGTCGTTGTAACGACTGCATTGTAATGGCATGCGGTGTATTACATCGCGTTGTAATGTGCCATATTCGCCACCTGGCAGCCATCTCATCCACTCAGCTTCACCTCACAGGTAGGTAGCCATTTTACTAGTGTGGGCTGGGAGAGGAAGTCAGGACTGCAACTCCCATCAGGCTCTGTTGCCTCAGCACCACCCATCTGCTCCTCTCCTTTCCCCAAAGCCACCTGGCAGCCGTCTCATCCACTCAGCTTTACCTCACAGGTAGGTAGCCACTTTACAAATGTGGGCTGGAAGAGGGATTCAGGACTACAACTACCATCAGGCCCCGTTGCCTCAGCACCTAACAAGAGGTACTATTGCTTGTTCCCCACAGCCACTTGGCAGCCATATCAGTACTGATACCCATGTATAATGGGCTGCTCAAATTACACACAAAGCTCTGCTCACGCACATGTCATCCTCCTCAGCCTGACATCCCCAGGTCTTCATGAATGAGGTGAAAAAGACAGACACCCAATGAAGTGTGTAATGACATGTCATCAATGCGTGAAGGTAACCCATCCTACATGGCTGGTGACCCATTGTTGATGCATAGCACAAATAATAACCAGTGCAAAATGTACAACATAATATGCTAACAGGTCTGTCCTGTAAACAACAACAAGTTTGATCTTATTAATACCCAAGTGACATCTGCAATGGTCTTGCATCAAGTCACTCACTCACTCAAATCACTTTATTCGATCAAATACAAATTGATCATAAAAGTACAAATGTATATAAAATCCTCAGCTTACAAAATGTAATAAGTAAAATTTGTCAGTTAAAACACAATCGATAAAAACAGGATAAAATGTATTGTTCATTCCTAGCTATTGATGCAGTCTCCCAGACTTTAGAGAGAGGCACAAAAAGGGCGCACTAGAATGAAAAACAAAATGATCATGCAACATTTGTAAGAAAAATAGGCCCGTACAACAATGTCTAAATTTGTATTTGTGCCTGATTGGGAAAATAAACCATTTATGGTGCTCCAGATAGAATTTACAAAAGAAAAAAATATGAAGATTTGATTGGGGGACACACCATCGCACGGACATGGCGGCAAAGCTTGAGGAGAAAAAGTTTCCGTAGGGTAGCCCAACATGCAGGGGATAAGGTTTAAGTGAAAACCTTAATAATAGAAATCTATGGCAATGATTTGTCACAGACGATAAGTAAGAGACTGACCCCTCGGGAAAGACCGGCCCCTCTATATAAGATAGCACCATATATTTATTACTGTTGGTTTTATATCTCTCTTTCGCCATTATAGTTAAGAATTGGCTTTTGACCGAATTTTTTGAGATGTTCGAACATTTAGCTGGGATTTCAAATAAAGATAATAAACCTAAAGAAGTTAGGGTGCTCTTGACATAAGAGATCCAGAGAATCCTGTGTACATGTTCCAAAGTGAGTCAATCTTTGATGAACTGTTGAGTAGATTGACAGATTCCCTTCTCCATATAGAATGCCATAGGAGGATTGGAGCTAAGCATGTCTGATCAGATATATAAGGGAGGTCCAGTTCGAGATGACAGATAAAGTTAGAACAGCTTCTGGGGAGGGCCACTAATTTTTTCCAAAAAGGATCTTCTATAATTTGAAGGGGGGCAGGGTTAGTATACTCCATACCCCAGCCCCATAGGTAGCTACAGAATTAGATTTGGCCTTATACACTTTTTTAATAACATCCAATGGTTTTGAGCTTAGTTTTTTAATAAAAGAATACAGGGCAGTAATGCTTTTTCGAACAGTAAACCCCTGTTGATCACCATATGGGTCCATGTTGCCAATCTGTCAAATGTAACCCCTAAGTATGAAAATGTGTCCGTCTGTGCCACGTTTCGGTCTGCTATATAAAAGGATGATTCTTTCTTTGTCCTATGGCCTGTTACTAAAATAAAGGACTTTGCCTCATTGACTTGTAAACTTAGATTTTTCACAAATTTCACATGCTCCTCTATGAGTTTCTGGAGCGCCATGCCAGTACAAGCAATTAGCACCACATCATCTGCATAGAGGAGTATGGGAATGCAGACCTGATTCATCATTGGGACATCCAGGGCGTAGTCTAGCAGGGGTGCCTCCACGCCATTAGTTTAGATAGGACAAAGAAATGGAGAGAGAACGCAACCCTGTCTTACCCCCTATTAATATGAAACCACCTAGTGCACTCTACCTGTTTCCCATAGTGGACACATACCGAAGCCTTTGAATATAACTGTCTAGTCAAAAGAATGATTGCCTCATCAATGCCCATCTCCTCCATGATTCTCCATAGGTGGTGGTGGGCAACGCAATCAAAAGCTACGGATAGGTCCAAAAAAGCCAAATAAACCTTGCCTTTTTTGGCTTGGGTGTATTTGGCAATAAGCAGACTGATCCAGTGTACCTTTAACCTTTTTGAAGCCATATTGGACCGGAATCAAAATAATATTTTGAGAGGCCCATTCCGCTAGTCTGTTCAGTAAGACTCGACCCATAAGTTTGGCAGTGCTATCCAGTAAGGAAATGGGCCTATTGTTTTTGGCTCAGATTTCTCACCTTTTTTGTAAATAGGGATTATAATAGACTTTGACCATGAATCTAGCAGGCCCACACTAGCGATAGCATTGAAAACATTAGTCATAACTAGTCCCCAAAGGTCCGGATGTTCCGAAATAAAGTCTATTGGGACACCATCTGGGCCGGGGGCCTTATTACTGGTGCACTGTAGCAGAGTTTCTTTGACTTTAAGGTGGTTAAAAGTGAGAGTGGGCTTAGTGATTAGTGTTGTACATTCCAAAGAAGAATATCTACCCTCAATTGTAAGACCAAATATTTGGGAAAAGTATTCAAACCAAGTGGCTTCGTTCACATTGGTATCTAGATTGGGGTCTGAGGAGCCTTTCAGACAGGGGCGTTAATTACCGCCCAGAAATCCCTGGAATTATTTGTAATAGTCACCTGGTAAAGTTGTTCCCAAGCCTCTTCCTTCATAGTTTTTAATCTATCCTTCCTGGCATCTTTATATAGCTGATGAGAGAGCCTAACTAGTTCCACATCTCTTGGATTCGTTCTAAGGGTCTTATGTAAATTGGATAGTGATTTGGTGCAAGCTTGGTCAAACTAACTGGAAGCTAAGGGATTACCGGCTGGTATTTGTTTTACTAAATTATTCTTCACTTCATCCAAAATTGACTCAAAGGCAGCCCTCGCCAAAACCTGGTCAGTATTCATATCAAGGCAAGTCATATTATCATTTTGTCTTTTTGCGGCAACCAAAGGGACAATTTTCTCCTTGTCAATCTTAACGCATTTAAGTACAATACCATTTCTTCTTGTTATGTGGGGTTTAAGATGCCTCGTCTGCTGAGCTTGTATGCCTCTCTAGGCCATTTGACAGGATATGGCTGCATGGTCGCTAAAATTGGAAAATTTAATTTTAATGTCATAAAAGGAGGATTTCAGAGGTGCTGAGACAACCAGGTAATCAATGGTTGAACCCTGAAGGTTGTTACCGAAGGTTTTGTCTAGCATGCCTGTGCTCGTGTCAGTCGGGTTCATGATTTCTAAAACATTTATTATAAGAAGACTGTAAAGCGCATTGCCATAGGGGTTATGCGTGAAGGGAGGAATTGGTTCTCCTTCCTTGTTGGTTAAACCACATATCGGTTTAGCCAAAAAGCCGCAACTATGTGCATTGAAGTCACCCAGCTATAAAATACTAGGTGTCTTGTTAAGATTGCTGATGAGTGCTTCGATTTTTACCTTAATTAAATCAACAACCTTTGACATTTCACTCATAAAAGTTGCTGTTATAATAATTAATTAAAAGCATAGTGTCGCCCCTGAATCTTTAAACAACAGTAAATTATAAGGAGAATCATTATAGGAAGCAAGGACTTTGAGTCTTAGAGTGTTTTTTACAAGTGTCAAGATACCCCCTCTCGCTCGGCCTGCTCTCGAGGGAAGGGCAGGAGTATAACATGAACGAAAGCCATCTAGATGAATGGTACCTATTTCCCAGGCCTCTTGCATATATATTAGATCATAGTAGGTTGTATGCTTGACCCATTCTTGGTCACTCAATTTCGAGCCTAGCCCTGCAATATTCCAGGTAATGATTTTTAACTGGTCATTGTCTACTCTAGTTTGCGGAGGGTCCACTGGTCCAGCTATGACGCGACTAGGTGGTGGTTTGGGAGTCGTCCCATTAGTTCTCTGTTAATTGCAAGTTTCAAGGTCTTCTAGAGAGCAAAACGGTTACCAGATAGTAGGGAGGGGGTTAGTTGCCTCTGGTAAGGCTGGTGGATCAAAGAGAAGGGGAAATTAGTAGTATTCCTAAGTCCCTGTCTCCTTATATGTTGGGTTAGTGGTCTATAAAAAAAGCCTAATGGCAATATAAAGATTTGTGTATCAGGCGTTGGACAATTGGGTAATAAATTAAAAGGTTTCTGTACCATAAAATGAGACTTAAAATTGATCACTATACAGTCCCCGCTAAATGAACACCCAGCCCACCCTTGATCGCCATAATAATACTGGTGAAAGATCCAGACCACCCATCCGTGTGCATATTTAACCAATGGCGAGCTATACATATTAATTGTTCAGCTGACTCAGTCCGCATACTTTTTAGCTCAGGAGTATTGGCCAGGATTATCATGTAAGGGCAAGCATCTGGTGGGAGATCTAGTCTCGGATAGGAATTACGCCCTAATGCTTCTTCCCATCTTTTCTGTGGGGTGTTACGGCCACCCTGCAGCCTCGGAGCTGAATTTGATAAATCAGGAGCCCTCAGGCCTTTGTCCGGTAAAGTTCCCTGTGTGACATGAGCTTGGAGAGGGGTGGTGGCGAGGGGCAGTGGTGGACAGTGTGTGTACAGGTGTGTCGATTGAGTTGGCCTTGGAGAATTCCTCAACAGGGGCTGCAAGATGAAATTATGAGGGCCATTACTCCTTGTCAGAACCCCGTCACCATCTCTCTTTTGTGTTTGCGACTCATGTGGCTCAATTTGAACAGGGCACTGGGAGTATGTTAACTCGTTGGATGGGATTGGGAGGGGATCCTGAGCAATAGGTTCTTTCCCTGGAGTTCTCCCCCCTAGAGTGATAAGTGAGGCTAAATTGGCTTCTATTTTGGTTAGTCTCTCACTGAGAGGATGCAACAGTTGGGAAATCCTCTGTTCGACTCGAGAAAATATTGTCTCATAATCGGGTGGAGCGGCCAAGGTGGAACCCGTGTGTACATGTGTAGGTTTATTCGTTCTCCCTCCCCCTTTTTCTTTTTAGTGGGAGGCTCCGTGGGGAAGTGGGTAACTTTGTCAAGTGCAATTGTGCGATTAGAGCGTTTAGATCGAGCACTATTTGTTGCAGCAGGTGGGGAATTGGTAATAGACACAGATTGGATTGCGTGATTTGGAGAGTTTGTTGTTAAAGTTAAAAGTCCTGCCTCTCCTATGGAAAGCCTGCACTCAGTAACTTCATTCTCCCTCTCCAAAGCATCTGATGCCCTTAGGAGAAAGGAGTCCAGAGTGTTAATAGGCTCACCTCATTGGTCGACAAGATTGACTTTCCTCTTCCCCATGGGCGAAATAGGCTCCTCTGTGATTGTCCCGGAGAATCAGCAAGTTAGACAGGGGGACCAGCCCAGCCTCTTCTGGACTCCGATGGGCGTGGACGGGCCCGCCCTTGGCCTGGGCTTTTTCCCAGGTGCGTCCTGTGCCACGGGGATGTGTCGCGCTTAAGAGCGCATCAGACGTGTGATGGTAGATGGGGATTGGAGTCCCCCAGCGGAAGGATTTCCCTTCAACGAGCACGGCGCCTTCCCAGGCTGCGGCAATAGGTAAGACGGCTACCCCGATCGCGGGACGGTGTTGAGCTTAAGAGCATGTTAGGCCCGTGATGGTAGATGGTGATTGGAGTCCCCCAGTGGCAGAATTTCTCTTCGGCTGGCACAGCTTCTTCCCAGGCTGCAGCAACAGGTAAGGCGACATCAAGTCATTGGGAGATGCCATGTCCATACCTATTGGCAGTTCGGGCTGGACTGTTCCCATGAGGCACAGGGTCAAGACTGATTTGCATATGGCCATGTCTGAACTGGGGTGGCGGAGTGAGCTAAAGAATGATGATGGATTAAACCCAGATCAGTTGACTGGGGGTGAGTGCTTGCAATGTTCAACACTCCGTCCATCATCCCCTTTGGTTTTGCTTTGTTCGCCCTAAGTTGGCAGGGTATGCCCAGACGTGGGTCCCTTGCTCACTTTGCCACTGGATTCAAGATAGCCTGGCTGATGAGGGTTATGAACCCGAAACCGGTCCCAGGATGCTTGTTTCCGGTCCAGGGAAGACATGGCTTGGCAGTTCGGGCTGGACTGTTCCCATGAGGCACAGGGTCAGACTGATTTGCATATGGCCATGTCTGAACTGGGGTGGCGGAGTGAGCTAAAGAATGATGATGGATTAAACCCAGATCAGTTGACTGGGGGTGAGTGCTTGCAATGTTCAACACTCCGTCCATCATCCCCTTTGGTTTGCTTTGTTCGCCCTAAGTTGGCAGGGTATGCCCAGACGTGGGTCCCTTGCTCACTTTGCCACTGGATTCAAGATAGCCTGGCTCATGAGGGTTATGAACCCGAAACCGGTCCCAGGATGCTTGTTTCCGGTCCAGGGAAGACATGGCTTGGCAGTTCGGGCTGGACTGTTCCCATGAGGCACAGGGTCAGACTGATTTGCATATGGCCATGTCTGAACAGGAGTGGCGGAGTGAGCTAAAGAATGATGATGGATTAAACCCAGATCAGTTGACTGGGGGTGAGTGCTTGCAATGTTCAACACTCCGTCCATCATCCCCTTTGGTTTTGCTTTGTTCGCCTAAGTTGGCAGGGTATGCCCAGACGTGGGTCCCTTGCTCACTTTGCCACTGGATTCAAGATAGCCTGGCTGATGAGGGTTATGAACCCGAAACCGGTCCCAGGATGCTTGTTTCCCGGTCCAGGGAAGACATGGCTTGGCAGTTTGGGCTGGACTGTTCCCATGAGGCACAGGGTCAGACTGATTTGCATATGGCCATGTCTGAACTGCGGTGGCGGAGTGAGCTAAAGAATGATGATGGATTAAACCCAGATCAGTTGACTGGGGGTGAGTGCTTGCAATGTTCAACACTCCGTCCATCATCCCCTTTGGTTTTGCTTTGTTCGCCCTAAGTTGGCAGGGTATGCCCAGACGTGGGTCCCTTGCTCACTTTGCCACTGGATTCAAGATAGCCTGGCTGATGAGGGTTATGAACCGAAACCGGTCCCAGGATGCTTGTTTCCGGTCCAGGAAGACATGGCTTGGCAGTTCGGGCTGGACTGTTCCCATGAGGCACAGGGTCAGACTGATTTGCATGTGGCCATGTCTGAACTGGGGTGGTGGAGTGAGCTAAAGAATGATGATGGATTAAACCCAGATCAGTTGACTGGGGGTGAGTGCTTGCAATGTTCAACACTCCGTCCATCATCCCCTTTGGTTTTGCTTTGTTCGCCTAAGTTGGCAGGGTATGCCCAGACGTGGGTCCCTTGCTCACTTTGCCACTGGATTCAAGATAGCCTGGCTGATGAGGGTTATGAACCCGAAACCGGTCCCAGGATGCTTGTTTCCGGTCCAGGGAAGACATGGCTTGGCAGTTCGGGCTGGACTGTTCCCATGAGGCACAGGGTCAGACTGATTTGCATATGGCCATGTCTGAACTGGGGTGGCGGAGTGAGCTAAAGAATGATGATGGATTAAACCCAGATCAGTTGACTGGGGGTGAGTGCTTGCAATGTTCAACACTCCGTCCATCATCCCCTTGGGTTTTGCTTTGTTCGCCCTAAGTTGGCAGGGTATGCCCAGACGTGGGTCCCTTGCTCACTTTGCCACTGGATTCAAGATAGCCTGGCTGATGAGGGTTATGAACCCGAAACCGGTCCCAGGATGCTTGTTTCCGGTCCAGGGAAGACATGGCTTGGCAGTTCGGGCTGGACTGTTCCCATGAGACACAGGGTCAGACTGATTTGCATATGGCCATGTCTGAACTGGGGTGGCGGAGTGAGCTAAGAGAATGATGATGGATTAAACCCAGATCAGTTGACTGGGGGTGAGTGCTTGCAATGTTCAACACTCCGTCCATCATCCCCTTTGGTTTTGCTTTGTTCGCCCTAAGTTGGCAGGGTATTCCCAGACGTGGGTCCCTTGCTCACTTTGCCACTGGATTCAAGATAGCCTGGCTGATGAGGGTTATGAACCCGAAACCGGTCCCAGGATGCTTGTTTCCGGTCCAGGGAAGACATGGCTTGGCAGTTCGGGCTGGACTGTTCCCATGAGGTACAGGGTCAGACTGATTTGCATATGGCCATGTCTGAACTGGGGTGGCGGAGTGAGCTAAAGAATGATGATGGATTAAACCCAGATCAGTTGACTGGGGTGAGTGCTTGCAATGTTCAACACTCCGTCCATCATCCCCTTTGGTTTTGCTTTGTTCGCCCTAAGTTGGCAGGGTATGCCCAGACGTGGGTCCCTTGCTCACTTTGCCACTGGATTCAAGATAGCCTGGCTGATGAGGGTTATGAACCCGAAACCGGTCCCAGGATGCTTGTTTCCGGACCAGGGAAGACATGGCTTGGCAGTTCGGGCTGGACTGTTCCC
>CAWUFW010029998.1:0-17998 GCA_963921515.1 Calotriton arnoldi
CATGCGCGCTCCGCAAGGTGTGCTTTTAATGAGCTAACACGGGCAATATTCCCTCGAATTTATTTTTCCTGTGAGCGGCAATGAAAGTACTCCATGTGCATTAAAGACATGACAAATCAGTATGTAAGCAAGCCTGCACCTCCCTTGTGTTGCTTGCCCCACCTGCCCTCCTCCTGTAGTCCATTGAAGAATGGATGGCATTACAACGCATGCCTTTCCCACGCATGCCTTTACCATATGTGTGCCTTGATCACACAAGGTAAGTATATTCAAGGTGGGTTAAACCCCTAAATATGTATCTATCTATCTATCTATCTATCTATCTATCTATCTATCTAATTTTTTTATTTTTGTGGGGAGACCCACAAACCCCTCCATTTTTTATTGTAATATTTTTATCTTTATTGGAAGGGAAATACCCAACTCCCCTTTATTAATTACCTTTACCACCCCATTCCCTTATCTACACCTAAGCCCTAAAAATACCCGTAAAATCCCATGCCACTACCCACCCCTATACCCTGAAAATACCCTTAACACCCTGTGCCCCTACCCACCCCAAACCACTATATATATATATATATATATATATATATATATATCTGTATATATATGTATACTAAAGAAAAATGGTTCTGTCGGGGTATCACTTAATTAGAACAAATAGTAACAACTTACTTGTAACTCAATTCAATAATGAAATAAATACAGATATAACACACACCAAAGATTTTTGAATCAAAATTATATTAGAAGAAAATCAAATAATAAAGTCTGTCGCAATTTATAATTTCAATTGCAATATGTGACTGTAGTGCAATAGTGACATGTGGTGAATGGTGATAAATACAATCTACTATATACAAAAACAAATGTGCAAAAAATGGGGAGGGGGAAGGGAAAAAGATTTCATAAATGTCCTTGTTATTAACACATATGCTTAAATGATCCAATAACGAATGGGACTGTGATCATCAGCGTTGCGTGGACATATACAATACGCCGACGTTTCGACCCTGTATATCGCGCAAAAAGTGGAAGTGCATCTAGGCGGGTCTTCCTCAAGGCAGGAAAGGGGAGGAACGGTAACCCAAAAGTAGATTCCTGGGTGGCCTGTTAATGAATGAATTCTTAGTCAGGTATGGGTAGAAACTTAATTCCCAAGGAACTCCACCAGCCGGTTTGGAGCCTCAGAAGAAGCTATATTAGACTTCCACCCGTCGGTTGGAGTCGATTTAATGCCAGTCCGGTGTATTTCGTGATCTGGGAAACAAGCCTCCTTCTCTCCGTGGTTAATGTCGGAAATGACATGTCACTATTGCACTACAGTCACATATTGCAATTGAAATTATAAATTGCGACAGACTTTATTATTTGATTTTCTTCTAATATAATTTTGATTCAAAAATCTTTGGTGTGTGTTATATCTGTATTTATTTCATTATTGAATTGAGTTACAAGTAAGTTGTTACTATTTGTTCTAATTAAGTGATACCCCGACAGAACCATTTTTCTTTAGTATACGTATACCCAGGTTCTGAGGGACACCGGGTTGCCCCATTACGCTTAACACTGTATATATATGTAGGCAGCCCTGTTGAGTGCGTTTATTTTTAGACAAATGAATTTGACTAAAATGGACTCTTCTGTTGTGGCTAAGTATTTGAATTGAATTCCAGTCCATGTTTTCATACAGCCAATCTGGTGTGCATCAATGCATAATGTAAAACCACAGTCTTTAGTGCGGATATGAATACTTTTCAATGGCACTGACTAGACATTTGTCTACAGCTGCTCACTTACGAATTTCCTACAGTTTATATTTTAAACTGAGAGGTTTTGTTGAAAAGTAACACATTCATGTTGAAATAGACTACAAGTTCCACACACTGTTTTTACTGTTGCCGCAAAGGTGAAGTGCATTTTTTATGTTTACAGTTTTAATGTTTAAATTGCGCACCAACCTGGCGCTGTGTAGATTGACAAAAGCAGTTGAACTGTGTCCAGGGAGACCAGATCGATTAAAACAGTCAATTTACTCCTGCCTCGAGTGCTAATTCTCTGACCATTGAGTTTGAGGAGTTTTGTAGAGAATATATATATATATATATATATATATATATATATATATATATATATATATATCTTTATTTTTTGCCTTAACTGCACTTACCTTGCATGGTAAAGGCATATTCATGGTAAAGCATGGGTGGTAAAGGCATGCCTGGTAAATGATGCATGTTAAAGGCTGTTTCCCTCTGTTATGTTGATGCACCCCCAACCCTCATGATTCCCTTTTCCCCCTCCAACCTCCTTTCCGCCACAAAAACATTAAACAAAGCAAAATAGCACTCACATACCCAAGAGCTATTTGGCTTTGTCAATGCATTTTAGACATATAGCACAGCAGCGCGGGCTGCCATGCAGCATGGCTTAGAGACAAAAAAGCACTATGACACGATCAACGCTGGCTGCGTCTTAGCACTTTTTACGTCGAGCCTAGTGGCAGCGCGCATGCGCTGCTCACTCTGCGAGACTGCTGTAGTAGAGTATGGGAGAGAAGCCATGACCACTCTCCTCCCATATTTTTCATTGGCTTGTGCCATTGTCTTTCATAAATGGTGCCTTCGGATTCGTTAATAGGCTTGTTAGTCCGTCCTTAGTACGGCCTTGTCTTCATTTGTACCCTCCCCTGGCGACTGGCCCCTTTACTTCGGTTGTTACATGGGACCTGTTATTTAGTCTGTAAGCACCATTTACTTTATTGAGTTTCTCTTACTGCAGGCCAGACATGTGCTGCTTCAGCTGAAACAGCTTGTGTTTTTTTAAGCAGCACAGTCGCCTCAGTAACACGGGCGCCCGCTTTCAATCACTTTAACCTGGCATTATCTTGTGTCGGTTTCAACCCCCCCCAAGTAAAATGGATTTAGAAATGTTTAGCGAATCAAGTCATGTGAATTCCAGGTAGCACATAATCCTGTGCTAATGGGCTGAAGCTGACAACATCACATATGTGTTAAATGTCATCTGTACTAAAGCCACCTGACGGGTTGTTTTCAAAAGCCTGTTTTATTAACAACACCACCACCAATACCACCACCACCAATACTACCACCACCACCAATACCACCACCACCAATACCACCACCGCCAATACCACTACCACCACCACCACCAATACCACCACCAATACCACCACCAATACCTCCAATACCACCACCACAAATACCACCACCAATACCACCACCACCAATACCACCACCAATACCACCACCACCAATACCACCACCACCAATACCACCACCACCAATACCACCACCACCACCACCAATACCACCAATACCACCAATACCACTACCACCACCAATACCACCACCACCAGTACCACCACCAATACCAACACCACCAATACCACCACCAATACCACCACCACCAATAACACCACCACCAATATCACCACCAATACCACCACCAACCAATCTAATACCATCACCACCAATACCAATACCACCGCCAATACCACCACCAATACCACCACCACCAATGCCAATATCACCACCACCAATACCACCACCACCACTAATACCACCACCAATACCACCACCACCACCAATGCCACCACCACCAATACCAATACCACCACCACCAATACCACCACGACCACCAATACCACCACCAATACCACCACTACCAATACCACCATCAACACCAATACCACCACTAATACCATCACCAATACCACCCCTAATACCACACCACCAATATCACCAACAATACCACTACCACCACCAATACCACCACCACCAATACAACCAATACCACCACCAATACCACCACCACCACCAATACCACCACCACCAATACTAATACCACCACCACCAGTACCAATACCATCACCAGTACCAATACCACCACTGAAACCAATACCACCACCAATACCACCAATACCACCATTACTAATACCACCACCACCAATACCACCACCACCACCAATACCACCACTACCAACACCACCACCACCACCAATACCACCATCACCCCAATACCACCATCACCACCAATACCACCAATATCACCACCACCAATACCACCACTACTAACACCACCACCATCACCACCAATACCACCAATATCACCACCACCAATGCCACCACCAATGCCACCACCACCATCAATACCACCAATACCACCACCAATACCACCCCCACCAATACCACCACCACCGCCATTACCTCACCACCAATACAACCACCATACCACCAATGCCACCACCACCACCAAAACTACCATCACCACCAATACTACCACCACCAATACCAATACCACCACCACCACCAATACCACCAATACCACCACCACCAATACCAATACCACCACCACCAATACCACCACCTCAGTGCCTCTCGCTCACTAATAATAGCAGGAGCACTGTATGAGGCTGGAGCTGCAGCCGAGACCATCCCTCCCTCCCTCCATGCCTGCCATAAAGCACAGCCTGTCCTGCACCAGAAGGTGAAGCCAGGGACCTACTACAGCTGGAGTGTTTTTTATTAGGCCACAGATAGCAATGACATTACGCAATGCCACACTGCACACTCAAATCATGGAGAGGGCAGGAAATAGCCCCCCCCCTGCTCTTCCTCCTGAGCCGCGACAGTGTAATCACAGAGCGAAAGGTGTTGGAGCGCTTTGTGTTTATAGCTCAGATCATATGTAACTCTCACTTCACACATTGGGGCCGATTCCGATCTCGGTCGGAGGCGCACCCAATACCATTCGGTCGGGAAAAAAGCCATGCGAAAGCCTGTTTCCCGACCGATCCGTACAGCACACCCGAACGAGTAAGTACGATGCGCACAACAGCAAAGAATCCGGCCGAGCCGTACTCACCCAAACCAGGTCCTGTTCCCCGACCGAGGCGAATCCGGAAACGTCGAATCGAGTCGCACGGAAGGAAAAATGCAGCTCCGTCCGGCCGAACGAGTACGATGCGCTTTCCGTACGCGCCGAACCCGTCGCTACGCACGGCACGTCAAAGCATCCGGGAGAGGCGCACATAAGCTCCGATTCGCGCCACAACACGATCCACGGCTCCGAGACGAACATGCCAGCGACGAGGACGAGGCGAAGCGACGAGGATGACGCGAAGCAACGAGAAGGACGAACGACACGAACCAACCATGAATCCCTTCGTCCCGATCATACCAATATTCTACATTTACTACCGGAACAGGCACGGACGCGTACGGCGCAGAAGGTAAGCCAGACACCAACCACAAAACACATACAACACGTACACGACACATCACACACACACAGAGGGATGCAGAATATACTTACACCAGCAACAGCAGCACCATAGGGGCGGGATGCCCATCACCAATGCCACATATGCACACAGGGGCCTGAATGCGCACCACCACCCCTACCCAGGGGGGGCAGGATGCCTACCACCACTACCACCCTTAGCCAGGGGGGCTGGATGCCTACCACTACTACCACTCTCACCCAGGGGGGTCTGGATGCCTACCACTACTACCACCCTCACCCAGGGGGGGCTGGATGCCTACCACTACTACCACCCTTACCCAGGGGGGGCTGGATGCCTACCACTACTACCACCCTCACCCAGGGGGCTGGATGCTCTACCACCACCCTTAGCCAGGGGGGCTGGATGCCTACCACCACTACCACCCTTAGCCAGGGGGCTGGATGCCTACCACTACTACCACCCTTACCCAGGGGGCTGGATGCCTACCACTACTACCACCCTCACCCAGGGGGCTGGATGCTTACCACCACCCCTTAGCCAGGGGGCTGGATGCCTACCACCACCACCTTAGCCAGGGGGCTGGATGCCTACCACTACTACCACCCTCACCCAGGGGGCTGGATGCCTACCACTACTACCACCCTCACCCAGGGGGGCTGGATGCCTACCACCACTACCACCCTTACCCAGGGGGGCTGGATGCCTACCACTACTACCACCCTCAACCAGGGGGCTGGATGCCTACCACCACTACCACCCTCACCCAGGGGGGCTGGATGCCTACCACTACTACCACCCTCACCCAGGGGGGCTGGATGCCTACCACCACTACCACCCTCACCCAGGGGGCTGGATGCCTCACCACCACCCTTAGCCAGGGGGGCTGGATGCCTACCACTACTACCACCCTCACCCAGGGGGGCTGGATGCCTACCACCACACCCTTAGCCAGGGGCTGCATGCCTACCACTACTACCACCCTTAGCCAGGGGGGCTGGATGCCTACCACTACTACCACCCTCACCCAGGGGGCTGGATGCCTACCACCACCCTTAGCCAGGGGGCTGGATGCCTACCACTACTACCACCCTCACCCAGGGGGCTGGATGCCTACCACTACTACCACCCTCAGCCAGGGGGCTGGATGCCTACCACCACTACCACCCTCACCCAGGGGGGCTGGATGCCTACCACTACTACCACCCTCACCCAGGGGGCTGGATGCCTACCACTACTACCACCCTCACCCAGGGGGCTGGATGCCTACCACCACCCTTAGCCAGGGGGCTGGATGCCTACCACTACTACCACCCTCACCCAGGGGGCTGGATGCCTACCACTACTACCACCCTCAGCCAGGGGGCTGGATGCCTACCACTACTACCACCCTTAGCCAGGGGGCTGGATGCCTACCACTACTACCACCCCCACTCATAGGATGGACAATGCATGACACAACCAGCACACCACAACCTAGGGAATGCAAGAAGAAGACATCCCCCAACACCATGACAAGCGTGTGTAGACTGTGTCAAATGCCTACAACACCGAACATGACTTTGAACATACAATGTGACCCCCTAGCACATGTGCCACACATATATGTGTGTGGCACCCACAATGCAAGCAGGCCATGACCATTGTGGCAATGGGGTCCAAACCCCCATCATCACAGTGACCAAAATGTAAGTGTGGGGTCCATAGCTGAAGCACATTTTGAACATTGTGGCAATGGGGTCTAAACCCCATCATCACAGTGACCAAAAGGTAAGTGTGGGGTCCATAGCTGAAGCACATTTTGAACATTGTGGCAATGGGGTCCAAACCCCCATCATCACAGTGACCAAAATGTAAGTGTGGGGTCCATAGCTGAAGCACACTTTGAACATTGTGGCAATGGGGTCCAAACCCCATCATCACAGTGACCAAAATGTAAGTGTGGGGTCCATAGCTGAAGCACATTTCGAACATTGTGGCAATGGGGTCTAAACCCCCATCATCACAGTGACCAAAAGGTAAGTGTGGGGTCCATAGCTGAAGCACATTTTGAACATTGTGGCAATGGGGTCTAAACCCCATCATCACAGTGACCAAAATGTAAGTGTGGGGTCCATAGCTGAAGCACATTTTGAACATTGTGGCAATGGGGTCCAAACCCCATCATCACAGTGACCAAAATGTAAGTGTGGGGTCCATAGCTGAAGCACACTTTGAACATTGTGGCAATGGGGTCCAAACCCCATCATCACAGTGACCAAAATGTAAGTGTGGGGTCCATAGCTGAAGCACATTTCGAACATTGTGGCAATGGGGTCCAAACCCCCATCATCACAGTGACCAAAAGGTAAGTGTTGACAAAGAAAGAGGTGCAACTGCCAAACTGCATGGATGATTCCTGGTCACAGAACAACAAACACATCAGTGGCAAAGTAGTGTATGTGTCCCATTGCAACATAAATTGGGGGAGCCAAATACTGCAGTGCAAATAAGACATACCTTTGGCCATGTGCAGACAAACAACACCCATGGGGGCTGACACCGTCAACAATCATCAATGACACAATGACAGAAGTGACCATCAGAATGCAGACCCACATATTTGCACCAATGGGCACACACATGCAGATACCCTGTGGAGACTGCAGATGTGAGGTGAACAGATACCATACCATGGCAGCAATGGGACACACAAACCATGATCATTGTGCTGACCGATTGACCTAGGAGTCCCAGGGACAGCAGGGGAAACCCACCAAACTACATACAGCCAATGGCACACCCAAGATATGCCAATGCAGTGGTGCAGATGCACAAACACAAACAGGCAGACCCACACTGCACATCATACACAACAGGTGAGGGGGTGCCAGTGTCCCCAGGCAACCACACAACACATGAGGAGACCTGAATACCAATCATACAGATGTGCATACAGTGCCACACAAAGGTAACTCATGGATCCAAATCCCCTATGTGGGCAAGCAGGCATTGTCAGATGAGAGGGAGCACAAATCACACATGTCACACAGGCACGTAGGGACAGCAACTGACACAGCAAGACACAGACACACCACAGCACCACCCCCAGGGCCCCCACAATGTGGTGACCCTGGGCTGCATTACAATCCCACTGTGATGACAAAGCTAAATGTGGTTCACACTGTGAACCACAGTCATGTGTCCTGAGCAACTAACTACCATCACACCTACACAAGCACAAATCAAACAGCATGGCCAGTAAGCCAAGGCCAACATGGAGGCAGGGGCCTAGCCGGGCAACAACTCTCATCTGCACACACTCAACACCACACCCTCGACCTCCAACAATGTGCAGCAGTGAAGCACACATGCACTGGTGACATTGCACATGCACCCATGACTATTCCAGGGTGGTGGGTGGGAACCAAGGTGCAGAAACACACTCACACATGGACACTCAACAAGACTCCTGAATGTCTGACACACTGCACACTACGCTGTACATGGACATGACGGCAATACCACACCAACCAATGGGATCCCAGCCACAGTCACACACCAATGAAGAAGCCAAGGTCACCCACAAAGAACACACATAGACAACAACCAACATTGCAGCCCGGACCCTGAGGAGTGCCAGCAGTCACACACACAACGTGTCACAATCACTGAAAGATAACACAAACTGGAAATCACATGACAGGGGCAAACAACAAGTGCCAAGGGGAAACCTGACTGTGACCCATCTGCGTCTGCACACAAACTCAGCCCTGACAGCAAACACACCTATGGGTGACACCCTGATGACCAGTAATGTGCCATGCACCCACATCACAGAGAACCCAGGCGAAGACTTTGGGGGAACATAGGTCAACTCAGCTAGCATCACAAACAGGTACAACACTAGGGATCACAGCATGCACAGCTAAACGGAAGTGAACACACAGACATGCACATACAACACACACCTTGGGCGCAGGCAATGTCACAGGAGTACACACTGCCATGAGGGGACTCCACTCCTGTGTGAGGAAAGCTGTGCCATATGTTGCCTCAGTAGGGCCCCATCATGTCAGCTGAGCACTTGGTCACACAATCAACAATTAGCACCAAATGAGGGCTCCCGTAACATCAGCCTGGTCATGGAAGTGCCAACGGAATCATCAGCACAGATCCAACACACTTGTATAGCAATGTTGCACTGACAACACAGATGAGTCCTTCCCCATTGATGCCCAAACCTGCATGTCCACTGGAGATGGCCACACGGTCAGGGAAGTAGACGAATTGAACAATGGCAGGCACAACAGATGTGCAGGGTGGAAGCCACAGATGTGAAATAGGCAATCTAAGTAGGAAATCCCATTGCCAAATACTGAACACATGACACCCTCAGATGCTGCTATGGATGACATGGATACACCACAGGATAGGACACATTCCCCCTGGACCACATGGGTTCCTGCACAGTAACACTTCATTATCATGAGACCAAATATCACCATCACTGCAGCAAGGGCATGGTTAGCATCATCAACATCATGTACATCAGAAGCAAAAGCACTAGAGAACAGAAAGTTGCTTTATTCAGCATATGTGGCATTAAAAGTAGAAGTCCAGTAGAAAATAAACAAAGGCCAATGGCCAGTCCATCAACAAAGTCACAAGTGGGTGACAGTGGCAGATGCCACCCTACACATGCCTGCACAAAACCAGGGACAATCCACTAGGAGGGGCAACCGGGGGGTAGGCCAGGCACCGCAGGGACAGGATCAGGGCTCACCAGGAGGAAGCAGGGAAGGGGTGGTGGGTGCTGGAGAGCCACTGACAACTGCAGTGGAGGTGTCTGACATGGTGTGTGCCGGCACAACTGGGGGCATGGCTCAGATGTTGTGGGTGCCGGCACGACTGCAGTGGACCCTGCAGATGGAGTGGACAGGTCCGCCACTGCAGTGCCCAAGTCAGACAGGGTGGTAGTGGACTCCACTGCAGTGCCTACCACCAGGGGAGGAGAATGGGGAACAGGCAAGGTGGGCTGGACAGAGGGGGAGGACACCCTCACCACATCAGTGGCACAGACAAGCGCAGCGGGGGTGTGGTGCCGGGAGAGCAAGTGGCAGGGGGAGAAGGCCGGATCCTCTTGGGGATGGTATATCTGTGGGTGGGGGAACCTGGGGCAGGGTGTGGTGGGGGCACCTGTGGAGTGGGGGCCTGAGGGATGGAGGAAGGAGACCTGGTGCTTGAGCTGCAGGGCGGCGGCGGGGTCTTGCTCTTACCACTCCGGGGGACTTGCGGGTGGGGGCCTCAGTCTGTCTGCGCCTGGGGGAGGGTGTCCGGGGCGAGGGGCACTCTGCTCCGTGTGGGGCTTCCTCTTCCCCTGGATGCTGGAGCAGCTGGATCGGAGGGGAAGAGGCCGAGGTCACTGAGGAAGAGGCGCTGGGTCTTTGGGGTTGCAGGTGAGGCAAGGGAGGGTGCTTTGGAGGGAGAGGCAACTGAGGACTGCGCAGTGCCCGTGGATGCGTGTGTGTGTACCAGGGCCCCATCCCCTGTGAGTCTGGTTTCAGTCCCCTGACTGTGCGTGCGTGTGCGTTTTGTTTGTGGCGTGTGTGTCTGTGTGCTGGACGTGTGTGTGCTGGTGTGTGCCTGTGCCGGTGTGTGTGTGCTTGGGACGGGTAAGGTGCTGGGGAGTGTGGATGGAGCAGAGGCAGGAGGGGTGAGGGACTGTCTGAGGAGGGACACTGCTGCCGTCAGGGAGGAGTCCATGGACCTATTGCCCCTCTGTAGGTCAGACATGCCCGATGAGATGCCCTCCATGAACGACACCAGCTGAGTCAACAGAGCGGTGTGCGCATGGAGGACACTCAGCATGGCTGTCTGCCCTACATGGAGCTGGCGAAGGAGGTACACAGACTCCTCACTCAGGGCAGCAGGGGACACAGGGGCAGGGGGTGCGGTGCCTGGCCCAAAGGAGACACGCTCCCGAACATGGGAGCCTCCACGGACCTGGGGAATGGGAGCCGATGGGAGGGCGGTGGTGGTGCTGGTGGTGGCGGGGACAGCAACACTAGCTGGGGTGTGGTGGCTGCTGACACCCGCCTCCATAAGGGAGTCATCCTCCGAGTTGCTCTGGTCCTCAGCTGAGGTGGATGGTGCTGAGGACTCCTCGGTGTGGCTCCCTCGCCCTCCGTGCCACTGGGTCCCTCCGACCACTCCTCGGCTGCTGACCCAGTCTGGCTCTCTGGCTCCTCCTGGTCCGTGGAGCTGTCCCCTTCCGTGGCCGTGGATGTATCTGCAAACAATGGGGAAACAGACAGACATCAGTCACCTGCACCAAACGCACACACCACTGTGAGCACAGCACATTACAGAGCAAGCCCTGGCATCATTAGTTGTACATTGCTAAAAGTGCCCTAACTGAACAGGAGAAGCCAATTGTCAGTCTGATGCCAAGCATGGCACTCACATCCCACATGGCCTTGCACCCATCTGTCTGGTGTCTGTTGGATTGCAACACCCCAGTGTGGACACATGCACCAAGTACACAGTAGTTGGACAGTGCAGAGGACACGGTGTGGCATGTGGACATGCACACATCACAGCTCTTGCCACTGAGTCAGTACAGGTTTCCCGGATGAAAGGGATGCCCAGAGTCAAATAGGAAATGCATGTGATGCATACCAGCGACAGACACCATGATGCACCCATGTCCTGATAGCCATCGCCACAATGGTGTGCATGTAGCACATGTCACTCCCCTGCAGGACCACCAATAAGTTGACACATGCCATGGCAGAGGCATGACTGCTAAGTCATACATCACTGTCTCAGTGATGTATGACTTGGCAGCCAGACAACAACACTATGCACTGTGTCACAATAGTAGGTCATGGGGAATGCAAGTCCTGGAGCTGCACAAGTGCACATGTACATCCCCCACACAACACATCATCTTAACCCTCATCTGTCCAGGTCATACCTATTGGACATATGGGAGACCTGTGACACTACCCTCTGAACCTGAGCCCCTCACAATCTGCTGTGAATGGGGAACAGCTGCCTGAACTTCACATTCGCATACCCCAGTCTGCACGGGCAGCTGATCAAACACCTATGTGACACACAAGTATCGTCTCCTATGGTCACATCTCCAGGGGCATGCTGAGCCCCTACCAAGAAACACCCCAGCAGTCCTGGCAACTAATCCACAGCACACTGACACAGAGGCAGACACCTGAGGGGTCAAATCACTGCGCACAATGTGTCAGCTGATACACGGGAGTGGGAGTACAGAGTGCATTGCATGGCCTGGAGTAGGCATGACTGTCCTGCTCCACATGAATGAGGGATGAGCCCTGGACAGTGGATAGCTGGCTATGTATGTGTGACACACGTAATCTGCACACTCCTGGGGCCCAAACATTGTTCCCACCCGCTGCATGGGCGTGTGCCACATACCCCAGGCACATGTGGTGGCTCAGCTCAGCAAGTGGACCGCATATCAAAGCAACACGCAGATTACATGTCCGAACACAGGCGTTGTGTGAACAATGGACCCACCCATGATGCCCACAACAGAGTTAGGGAAACAGATGCTGTCCCCCACCTTTAGTGAAGCAAACTGCAAGGACACAGTCCCAAGTGACACAATTCCCTGAATGTAAGGGCCACACCTGGGTATCAGATGAGCAGTGGGCAGTGCACAATAGAGGGACATGGCTCCTGGACAACATGACTGCTGCACTGTGGCAGTTGAACCAGGCCAGAGGAGGGCACAAAGCATGTAATACAGAGTTCACAGTGCAGTCTTTGACTCACCCCTCCTTGCTGCTGTCTGGCCTTCAGCTGCCCATCCAGGTCTGGAAACACCACCGCCAGGATCTGGAGCATGTGGGGGTCAGGGTCCGTGTTCCGCCCTCTCCTGCGAGGAGGCGACAGCTTCAGCTGGACCTCGTGCAATCCTCCGGGTCCAGCCCCAAAGGTCCTGCCACCTCTTCTAGCAGTTGCGGATCCGGCGCTTGTAGACCCTCACGGACCGGACGGCCCGGACGATGTCCTTCCAGATCTCCTGCTTCCGATGGGCATTAACCTGTCAGGATGACAAAGTGAAAAGGCCATTACTACACATGCAACATATCCGTGCATGACACAGTTGTATATACATGTCTCAATCACAGGGGCACATGATGTACACAGGCAGTGCAAAGCTGCCCATGGACAGTTTGCCAGACGTCACTACATGGTATCATTGCATGGGAAGTAAAACCTTGTTCAAATGCACTGTCACTGCACCATACCTGTCCAGTGCATGTCACTACACACTATGGGGGTGACAACTACTCAGTGAGCCTGCTAGCCAGTGGCGTGCAGACTTTCAGCCTTGCTAGTCAGACAATATGCACATTCAGAAAGGCAGTGCACAGAACACTCACCTGCTCCCCTGGTGTCCCATACAGCTTGCTGTACTGTGGAAGTAGGCTGTCCAGCAGGGCCTGGTTCTCCTCAAGGCTGAAGGCTGGGGCTCTCTCCACAGTACGTGCCATTGCAGGGTCCAGAGGGGCAGAGACAGCAGCAGTGCAGTGGCAGATGTCGTCCTGGAGCATGTAGTGCAGGCAAGTGAGCTCTCAGGGGAACAGCCAGCAATATATATGTGCTGGAGAGGCAGATACTGTCCCTTGTGTCCAAAGTGATAGGTCCAAGTCGTTTGCATCTTCTGAATCTGGCCAATCCATGGAATAGCAGCACCAAAACACGCCCACAGCATCCTTCAAATCTTCAACTTCATGACATACATGATTTTGCAACATTGTTGTGGGTGACCAACTGATTTTCCAGCAACCGACTCGTTCGAAATTCGAAAACGCGTCCGTTGCCAGGCAAGCCCATTGTCAATGGGTGCGCACCGATCGGTCCATTGCGGTACAACACGCACAGGGTACAACGCGTACCCGCACACATTGAATGCAATGGGCTGGCCGGGGCACCGATCGGTCCATTGCAGTTCAACGCGTACAGGAGTCAACGCGTACAGGGGTACAACGCGTACCCGCACACATTGAATGCAATGGGCCGGCCGGGGGCACCGATCGGTCCATTGCAGTTCAACGCGTACAGAGTACAACGCGTACAGGGTACAACGCGTACCCGCACACATTGAATGCAATGGGCCGGCCGGGGCACCGATCGGTCCATTGCAGTTCAACGCTGCATAGGGGTACAACGCGTGCACTCGCACACATTGAATGCAATGGGCCGGCCGGGGCACCGATCGGTCCATTGCAGTTCAACGCGTACAGGGGTACAACGTGTACCCACGACACATTGAATGCAATGGGCGGCCGGGGCACCGATCGGTCCATTGCAGTTCAACGCGTACAGGGCTACAACGCGTACCCGCACACATTGAATGCAATGGGCCGGCCGGGGCACCGATCGGTCCATTGCAGTTCAACGCGTACAGGAGTACAACGCGTACCCGCACACATTGAATGCAATGGGCCGGCCGGGGCACCGATCGGTCCATTGCAGTTCAACGCGCATAGGGGTACAACGCATACCCGCACACATTGAATGCAATGGGCCGGCCGGGGCACCGATCGGTCCATTGCAGTTCAACGCGTACAGGGGTACAACGCGTACCCGCACATTGAATGCAATGGCCGGCCGGGGCACCGATCGTCCATTGCAGTTCAACGCAGTACAGGCGGTGCAACGCTGCACGCACACATTGAATGCAATGGGCCGGCCGGGGCACCGATCGGTCCATTGCAGTTCAACGCGTACAGGTACAACGCGTACAGGGGTACAACGCGTACCCGCACACATTGAATGCAATGGGCCGGCCGGGGCACCGACCGGTCCATTGCAGTTCAACGCGTACAGAGGTACAACGCGTACTCGCGATCACATTGAATGCAATGGGCCGGCCAAGGGCACCGATCGGTCCATTGCAGTTCAACGCTGCATAGGTACAACGCTACAGGGGTACAACGCGTGCCAGCACACATTGAATGCAATGAGCCGGCCGGGGCACCGATCGGTCCATTGCTGTTCAACGCATCACTGTACATGTGACTGGCATATGTCAGCATGCCTGTCTCAGATGGACATATGCCAGCCACAGATAGCTCCCAGGGAGTGAGGGGCACACCTACATCACGACAGCCTGTCCAAACTTTATCATAAGGCATGTAAGGCTGCATTTCCTATTGTGTGTATGTTGGTGTACATGTTGTCCTGTGGGTGTCACCTGTGGGCAGCCACCCCCAGGCTGTGCACGTGTTGATGGGGACAGGATCCTGGGTGTTACGTGTACATGACCACTGTGATGTGCAACTGTTCATATCTGTGCATGTGCCATGGTCACATTTCACGGTGGTGTATGTGTATGTCATGTCACATACCCCGTGAGTCCCATGTGGGACGGTATGTTTGAGCCAGGGTGTCCCAGTGGCACAATAGTGATGGTCCTCCACAGTCTTTGTGCATGTAGTGTTTACAATGTCTCTGATTTCATGTGCACAATGGGAGACAGTCTCCACATCCAGGTTGTGTGTGCATGGACTTTGATGTTGTGCGTGTGTGTGTCACAGACGTCCATGTCTGTCCTGCCGTGGCAAGTGGGACCACTACCTGTGGGGGTCATGGTTGTTTTGCTGTGGTGTATACATGATACTCCATGTAATGCCAGTGTCCATGTGGCAATACAGGGTCCCTGGGAATGTACCTGTCGTTGAGCTGTGGTGCCTGGGGCACATCTGTCCTCACATGTCACTGTGGGGGTTATTGTGACACGGCAGCAGGAGATGGGAACTGTGACACGGCCTCATGATATCCAATGGGCCAACCTGGGACTAATTGATGCCACCTGTTGGACCGTGTTGACAGATGTTGGCCATGTATGTACCATACATGTCCTTACGGAACTGCACACTTCATGTAGTTGTGCCTCATAATGATGTATGTTGGGATATTGAGTGTGTTCAATGCCGCATATGTGGGGTGACTGACAATCTTGCTTACTTCTCCTCTGCACTGCAGGGCTCCTGCTGTCCATCGACCATTCCCAGACCTGGCAACGATGGTGGAACGGGACAGCATCCGACGGTACCGCTTCACCAGGCAGCTGATTGAGGATTTGGCAGTGCAGTTGTCCCCACATTTGCAGCCTGGCCGGCCGTATCCTACAGCGCTGACCCCCAAGGTGAAGGTGATGGCAGCCCTACACTTCTTTGCCACCGGTACCTTCCAACATACTGTGGCGACTGCTGGTGGGATGTCACAGACCATGTTGAGCCGTGTGCTCACGCGATGTTTTGGCGGCAATGTTGCTATTCCTGAACCGGTACATCTATTTCCCTAGACTGCGATGACTCACTGACGTGAAGAGTGACTTTTATGCCCTGGGGAGGATGCCGCATGTCATTGGCTCCATTGATGGGACACATGTGGCTTTGGTACCACCACAGGCCCAGGAGCAGGCCTACAGGAACCGCAAGCACTACCACTCGGTCAATGCACTGGTGGTGTGTCTTGCAGACATGACCATCACACACGTGTGTGCCCGTTTCCCTGGTTCAGCACACGATGCCTTTGTGATGAGGAGTAGTCGCATCCCCAGGATGATGGCACAGATGCAGAACCAGCGTGCCTGGCTTGTCGGTGTGTACTGACTTTGTGCCATTGTGTGTGATCTGATCTGTAGTATTCCGCCCACTTTTCCAAGTCAGCTAATGTGCACTTGTCTGTCCGTAGGTGACTCGGGATACCCCAACATGCCGTGGTTGCTGACACCCCTCAGGAACCCTGTGACACCAGCCCAGATGCGCTACAATGAGGCACATGGTCGGACCAGGAGAGTGATTGAGCGGACATTTGGTCTCCTGAAGAGCCGCTTCCGCTGCCTGGACAAGACCGGAGGGTCCCTCCCATATGCCCCTGCGAAAGTGTGCAAGATTATCATCGTCTGCTGCATGCTCCACAACCTGGCAGTGCGGAAGGAGTTGCCTCTCATCCAGGATGACAATGACCAACATCCGCCACCTGTGGAGGATCCTGGCCTGGACCACGATGCCAGTGACGATGATGATGATGATGATGATGGTGATGTCCGCACACAGCTCATCACCAACTTCTTTAGCTGAATGTGAGTATCCTGAGGTGTCATGTCAATGATGTGAGTTGGCATGATGTGTAGGTGGTGTCCTGGTGCTGTTGGAGTGTGTCCATGGGCTACTTGACTGGATGTGTGTTGCGATGTGTGCTTACAGGTGGGCTGTACTCCCCAACAGTGTTGACATGCTAACTTGGTTCTGGGTGGGTATCTTGTAACATGTATTGTGCATGAGTTTTGCTGTTCTGTCCTGTACTCCATTGCTTTTGACTGTGTGTCATTTCTGTCCTTCACAGGGTACTTTCAGATTCGTTTGGTCAACTGTGTCCACCGACGACGTGATTGCACTTCCAGGCTGGTAGCTGTTGTGTCCCTACAGGTGATGTGCGCCACACCCATGGACTTCCTTCCGTCTACAGTTGTTGACTGTGTGCCCGCTGCCAGGTGGGATTACCTTGCATCTGTAGTGGTTATGACATGTTGCAACTGTGTAATAAACCTGTGCTTCACTTTGTGATGTGCGTTGTCTGTGGTCACACATTTGACTGCCATTTGCTTACTGCACCTGTGGGCTACTTGACTACAACTGGGAATGGGTGTGGTGTCTGTGCATTGCACCAGCATGTAACTGAACGAAG